>CAUHTR010000268.1:0-157036 GCA_959609185.1 Schmidtea polychroa
TTTCAACGAATGTCAAGAAAAATGGGAAAACCGATGTTTTAACAATTAGATATTGTAAAATATTCGTTACACCTGAAGAATATTATTAATAATGTAAGACATGAATTAATTCTTTAAAATAAATATATTATATTTAGGTATCTGTGTTTTATGGTGGGAAATGTCATTGAAAAAGTATACCACAAATAACAGTTGCCTAATAGTCAGGTAGAATTTAATTTCTGACGATAAAATGATAAATAACATCTGTAAGTTAATGGCTTTTAAATTTTAGCAATGATAGTTGACACCGCATCAGAAACTAAGAAATACGTCCAATTTGCAAGATGTATTCCAAATGGCCTGATGGAGATGATAATTTTGAGATAGATTACCAGCAGAAGAGCGAGAAAAATTTGTAAATTAAATATAATAGGTTGGGTGGGTCCTCTTTATCCCTTAATTAATATATATTTACAAGCTGATCGTCGTGGTGGGCGGTTGTAATCTAACTAGTGGGAGGCCTCTGTAAATATATATTTGTGTTAGTGAAAACATTAATTAATTTGGTTATAGTGCCAATGACGCATGTATTTTGAAATTATACGTTTCGAATGTGCTGGTAGTTGACTACCCATGCTAGGCGTAATGTTCAGTACGGAAAGCTATAATGCCCAGGTTCTTCTGACCCCACTTGGGGAGGCACAGACGACCCTTGTGGACGCGAACAAATATCCACCGTGTCTTTCAGGCACAGATATTTGGTCACTGCTCATTAGGCCTGGCAATACTAAATGCATAAACTTTGCCTTGTCCTCTCTTGTCTTGATTTTTATCGTTTAAATATTAAAGTATGTGTGATAAGTTTTATTTACTAACCTTAATAAACCATAATATGCTTTAAACTCGAAAACCCTTGCGACATGTTGAGTGTGACTAGTACCCATATGAGCAATACCCATAGGGGGACAGAATATTTTGTCGGATAGACTAGGAGTATATACACCCATGTTAAACAAGGTATGTGTATATAGAATGTGTGTGTAAAATTATTGTCAACTTCCCGTGAAGGCAAACACAGAATATTGCAAACATATAATAATTCTCTACCCCATAACTTAGTGTGTAAAAATTATTTTAGGTTTTTGACTAATTATAATAATAATAATAATAATAATAATAAAGTTTAATGGGTTGTATAAAAATATTTAGGTTTTTAATATTGATAATAATCATAATATAGATAATAATAATAATAATAAAGTTTAATCGGTTGTGTGTGTGTGTAAACCATATTTTATGTTTTTCAATAATAATAATAATAATAATATTAATAATAATAATAATAATAATAATAATAATATTAATAATAATAACATCTTTCGCGCAGGTGTTATTATTTTAAAAGAAAATATTGAAAATTTAAAAAATAATAATATTTATGCAAAGCATGTGCTATAATTATGTCTTTGTTAAATAAGTCAACTTTAGTGTCAAAATAACTTTTTAAAAGATATTTAAATTTTGAAATACTGCAACGTAATATATTTTTGTCCTACCCCTTCATTGATTTAAGTTGGTCGGAATTTAATAATAATTTTAATAATAATTATAATATACCCTTTGAGACATGTTGAGTGTGAGCAGTATCCATTTTTATTAATATTTTTAGATTTAATAATGATTATAAATATCTCTATATCTCCTTAGAAAGGTTTTACACTGGGCTTTAAGATGAGCTATAGATCAATAAAATCTGTTGGTGGGAACATTAATTTTTGGGATGAAAAAAAAAGTATGAGCCCTCTGGATCAATTAATTAAAAAAGAAATGACCTTGACCTTGACCTTTTATTAAAAATTTGACCTTGACCTTGACCTTTTATTTTAAAAAAAATATGAGTCATCGCATGAGTCATCGTTCTTAAAATATGATGAGTCATCGGGTGAGTCATCGTTCTAAAATGATGAGTCATCGAATGAGTCATCGTTCTAAAAATAATGAGGCATCGATTATGTAATAGTTCTAAAAATATGAGGCATCGTTCTAAAAATATTAGGCATCGTTCTAAAAATATAGTTTTAAAATACTAATAATGACTACAGAAAAAGGTTAATATGACTAGTTAATTATCAAATTATTTAATATTTAGAATTTATAATAAACTTTTTATTGGAAAAATTAGCTGAAATATCTGGTGTGAAAATGGAGGATATATTATCTGTTACAAACGCATTAAATATAGACTGGGTAGCAGACAGTGAAGATTCAGGATTTGATGAAACAACTGAAGAAAACACTCAAGATGATGAGGAAAGTATTCAAGAAATTGATGAAGTTATGGAGGAATTTACGGATACTGAACCGTGCGTATATAGGGATTGTATAGATCATGTTGTTGAAAATGTTATGAACTGTGGAGATGATGAATGTGAATGTGTTAATAAATTTTAGTGTATATTTAAAGAATAATATTTAGAATTTCTTTGTTAAAGTTTTACCTTGAATATTTTTACCAGTACCATTGTGAACAGTACCCATGTGACTTGTTGAGTGTGAGTAGTACCCTTGTGTGCAGTACCCATAGGGGGAAAGAATATCTTGTCGGATAGATTATATAATAATAATAATTATAATAATAATAATAATAATAATAATAATAATAATAATAATAATAATAATAATAATAATAATAATAATAATAATAATAATAATAATAATAATAACATCTTTCGCGTGGGTGTTATTATTTTAAAAGAAAATATTGAAAATTCAAAAATAATAATATGTAATCAAAGATTTAAACAAATTAAATTATTATGTAATCGATAATTAAAACAAAAATTATTAGTTCTAAAAATATTAGGCATCGTTCTAAAATTATGACGTAATCATTCTAAAAATATTAGGCATCATTCTAAAAGTATGACGTAATCGTTCTAAAAATATTAGGCATCGTTCTAAAAGTATGACGTAATCATTCTAAAAATATTAGGCATCGTTCTAAAAGTATGACGTAATCATTCTAAAAATATTAGGCATCGTTGGGTGAGTCATTGGGGGGAGTCATTCTCTTTGTTAATATTAATGATGATGATACCTTTAATAGCTCATTCGAAAGGTCTTGCACTAAGCTTTAAGATGAGGTATCGTCCAATAAAATCTGTTGGTGGGAACATTAATTTTTGGGATGGAAAAAAAGTAGGAGCCCGCCAGATCACTTAATAATATTTTGGAAAATAATAATAATTTAACTTTGAAAAGATGGTGGTCATCTATTGTTAATAACATTAAAACTATTAAAGATATATCAGATACCTATAGCTCATTCGAAAGGTCTTGGACTGAGCTTTAAGATGAGGTATCGTCCAATAAAATCCGTTGGTGGGAACATTAATTTTTGGGATGAAAAAAAGTGTGAGCCCGCTGGACCAATTAATTAAAACAAAAAATTAAATTAAAAAAAAAAATAATTGACCTTGACCTTTTATTAAAAAAAAAATTTTTCCTGGGGGGGGGGGGTATATGTGGTCCAGCGGGCTCCTGGTCTAGCGGGCTCCAATCATACTACTTTTAACGGTTCCTCAGGTGTCAATATTTCACACCACAAATATAGGATTAAAGTTGATAGTTTTGAAACTGTTGTAGTCTCATCCAATATGATGCAAATATTTGACTGATTTGCGATAATTTTACTAAAAATAGTATACGCATTTGTTCAGAAATAAGATGGACCATTTTTAGAGCACTGTATCGAGAATAGAGAAAAATTCCGCAGTCTACACCATTTTTCACTTGCAGATCAATTTCGTCAACTATATCAGATATGGGACGATTTAGGTTCAGGTAAACTGTATACACAACTAGCAGTTACGTCTATTTGGTTTGAATTAAGTTTGTCAACAATAGTCTCAATTCTGTGGGCTTCTGCTGTTTTCAAAGTTTCAATCAATTTATTATGAGCGATTGATTTGTCATGCTAGTGCAGTTTTTTCCCGTAAAGAATCTTGTTGAACATATTTTCCTTAACTAGCAGCCTTGACTTGAGTTTGTACCCACTGTGATGCAAGATGACAACCAATCTTTTTGTTAGCACATACACCAAACACCACTGAGATGCATTTCCTATAATATAACAAAAAAATCAATAATCTTACATTATAGAAACATACATACTTACTTTGATTTCACGTTGATGTTCTCATTTATAGCTCAATGAGATACATCTTATATTATAAAAATCTGAAAAGTGGAAGAAAAATTAAAAAATGCACACAAGCACAACACATAATAAAAAACACATACAAACTTTTGATTCGTAAAATTGTAACGATGAGATACGTTTCTATAATAATTCTATTTTAGACAATTTTTAGAAAAAAAAGATCGTTGAAAATTTTTTAAATTATATTTTTAATGAAAATATCAAGAGCAGATGAATTTGGTTCGAAATCTTTTTACTCCAGATTTGATTTCCTTTAAGAATCCCCTCATATTGAGCTCAGAAAAAAATTACAAAAATTAAAAAAATTATTCTAATCAGCGAATTTTCCCAAAATGTTTTAAAAAAATACATTGATTTATTTATTTAATTAATTATAATTAAAAATATATCGGACTCACATTTTTTCGAAATAATTCCAAAATACTTTAATAAAAGACATAAAATTCCTAAAAAAGCCTGAAAATTAATTAAAAATAATTTATAATTATATTGTTGATTAAAAGTAATATTTAAGAACTTGAATAATGATCTCATATCCATATGGATCAAAATTCAAGTCTTAAAATTTACTTTAAATTTAATATCTTACCTGAAAACCATTTCTAAAATGGCAAAAATAAATTTCATGATGTAAAACATACGTAAAACAAATTACTGACAACTTTGCTCAACAACAATTTATCATCAACATCAGTATACAATTCATCAGTAAATTGGTGAGTGAGCAATCGCTCTACACGCAAACCACCACTATAGAGAACGTATCTCAGTGGTGTTTGGTGTATCGAACTAAATTTAGAACAAACATTACATCTTAACAAACCATTTGATATTTTTAACCAAGGATACAATTGACTAAAATATTCAAGTTGCTCGGTTTTTCAACAATTTGGCATGTTGATTCGGTGGCCATCTTCTGCACAAATGCTTTTCTCCTCTAATACGCTAGCATTTGAGACTGATTCTAATAAACGAGGACTTTCAACAAGCTTGCTTGTAGTTTCTTCACACTCTCCTGTTGTAGTTTCAGATTGTGTGGAGTCATTAGTATTAGTATCATTGATAGATGTTTTGGCTTGCTTGATTTAAAAATTAAAATCGTGAAGAACAAATTCGTTGTTACGCTTCATTTTCTGAAATTATTGTTTTATTATTATTCTAATAAAAAGTTTCAATTTTATTTTAATAGTATAATAATAAAACAATAATTTCAGGAAATGAAGCGTAGCAACCAACTTTTTCTTAGCGATTTTAATTTGTATTTTAATAACAGGAAATAAATATCTAAAAAGGCACACGTCGGAAGAAGCGGAATTGTTTCCGGTCAGTTATAAACAAAAATTTTCTATAATAAAGATGAGAAAGTCTGGTAATCAACAAAATTCCGACTAGCGCGACATTTAGCCTGTGACTTGTTGTTCTGAGTTTCACATTTTTGCTTATAGCTGAATTTCGCAATATTTTTGCCGAACGGCTAAACTGTAGAGTAATATTTATGCAATTTATATAAAATTTTGTAGAAACGGACATTATTTTCAATTAAAAAAATTTTGATTTTCTTGAAATAAGTACTTGATCTTAGCCTAAAGTTTTTAGCCATATTTATTATTTTGAACTAACGGTTCGCACGAACCTGACCGAACCGGCTCCAATCCACAGCTGAGTATATATATATTGAGTGTCTTGTATTGTAATTTATCAAATACTTTTTTCCGAGCTCGATATACTGTATGCTCTAATTTATTTTTTCAATAGTCAATATCAACTATGAAATTTTTTTTTGAGTTAAGTATTTATTAAGTGATTTGACTGAGCATTCCTTCAGCTTATATATTGAATTTTGTCGCCCTTGATTTTAAGTTATTGTTTATCAATAGCGTACAAGATTTATTGAATGAATATAATAAAATGAACGGAAGTAAAATGACATTCAATAATCAATAAACAATATTGAACAATTTGATTGTGAAAATAAATCAATAAAATATAAATATTTCATTAATAAAGTTCGTGTCAAATATAATTAGAAAAATAATCTATTGCATTTAAAATGAAAATATGTATCCTGACTAGATTCAAAGGTAATAATATCAGAAAAATGAATATTGAAATATAATTCAAATCTTATTTATTCTAATTTTGTAGAAAGTACCGAATAGTTTCGATAAAATATTAATTTGTTTAAATCATTGAGTATACTTTTATTTTATTTTCTAAGGTTTTTTAATTATTGTTTTCCTCCATTAATTATTTCAACAAAGTATTATTAAAATTCTGCTTGTATATAGTAATACCCAATTAATTTTAATAAGTGTTTTAAATTTAATAATTCAATATTAATAATTTTTGTTATTTTAAATAAATTGATTTCCACGTCCAGAAGTGAGGACCACAATTAAATGAATAAATGGCAATGATCTAATAAAAGAATTTGTAGAAAATATTGACATAGGACCTTTTATCGGCAGTCCAGAACCCGAAAGGCAAATATCATGAGGAGTAGTTTTAGCAATATACCTCCCCTGCTCATTGAATTTCAGCCATTGTGTACGGCACCAAGATAGTCGTCGCCATTGGTACACAGATGGTCTAAAGTACAATAGTCATGAAGACGTTTACCCTCATTCAACCCTCATCAACCAACATCAATGTAAAACAATTCACCTTTGGAAATTGAAAACAAAATTGACCTTATGACAGAGAATTTATTTGATAAATCTCAAAAAGACAGTAACACAATAAAAATATGTTAAAAAGTCAATATGGTTAATTACTAAAACATATTTAATACACTTGTTTATTATTTATAATACAACAACGAAATCAATAATATATTTATTAATTAGTAGTCATATTTGTTAAATAATAAGCTTGCAATTATTAATTATAATGTCAAATATCAAGATGGCCAGCATATAAAAAATTTGAATTTTTTAAGAGATTAACTATTATAAAATATATTTTTTCTATTTAAATGCAATTTAAATATTTTCGAAATCGAACTTTGTTTATATGCAATATATTTAAAGTTTTAAGTGATAATTTAAATAATATAATTTAAATTTCCATTAATACAGTGTTTTTTCTAAATCAACTATATAAATTGAATTGCATCTTTAAGTATTCAATTTATTTTAAGTTTTAGATGTTTTTTCACAGAAATATCAACATTCATCTGTTGTTATTTGATTGGAAAATCGACACAAGTTCAAGTAATGTTGTATTTATTTTAAATGAATTTAAATTATGAATGTTGTTTACTATACAGAATTAACTATTGCATGCATCGGCATCTTTATTTTTTCTCTGGTATATGAATTTTTTAAGGTTTGGCCGTAATATGTTTTGAATAATTTTAATTTATCAATAATATTGCTAATTTTCACATGCTTTAATATTTAACCTTTAAAATCTATGTTTAAAATTTTTATTTTCTAATAGATATTAATTTTCTATGTAATTTTGCGTATGTGGAAGTCCACATTTCATCATAATAAATTTAATTTATTAAGTTACTTCGAGGGAAATGGTTAAATTTAACACTAATTTCAAGAAATTATAACTTTATTTAAAGTTAATTAATCCAAATAACAACCGAAATCGACAGAGTTTGATATATAAATCATAAGAAAAGTACATTAATATAATAGACATGTCGTGTCAATTAATTATGTTAAATAATATATTTTGATTTATTGACGAAAATTGAATGAAAATAAATGAAATTGAAAAATGAAAATAAGTTACGAAAAAGATAATTTATTTTAATGATAATTAACTTGGTGAGAAATAATTTATTTTTAAGAGAAATGGAAATTTAATTTCAAAGCTTTACAAGATAGGTTAAAAAAATTCCAACAAAGATCAGCCTCCATAAACTATTTCATAAAATAATTATTCCATCAACTTTCAGCTCTCATAGCATTAAAATTTTATAATTTAAGTAAAAATTAATTTTATGCATAAAATTAAAATAAAATAAGATAGTCAGCAGATACCTAATTAAAGGCTCTGATGAAAGTCTCTGTTAAATAAATTCAATTACTGCAAAGAAATGAAGATAATAATAATATTTGTATAACTTTTGAGATATTATTGATTTTGTCGACAGGAATCAGCTGATTTTCATAGGTTAATAACATATTATGGATATCACACTAATTCAAAACACAATATGCTTCGTAATAAATGCTTCAAATCTTCCTTTAAATTTACTCACTTCATCTACGAACGGTTCTTGGCCTTTTGTAAGGGAAAAAGACATAATTCTTTTAAGTGAATGGTTAACTTCCAATATCGTAGGTACCGACAATTCATCAATTTCGTCTTCCAATTCATTCCCATCGACATCTGTCTAATTCCGATATAAAACATAGTCTACAATGTTAGCTTACGATAATTCTACCAGGGTTTCTGTACACTCATAACCAGATTCGACATCTACGAAAAAAATCGATACATGCCAGTGACAATAGCTACGAGATGATAATTAAAAATACGACTTAAGTTGTAAAATTTATATTAATTGTAAAAGTAAAAAATCCGAACTTTTGGAAACACTACGTTTGATTTGCTACCCATAAGATATTGGATCTAATTTGAATGTTAACTTAACTCCCAATTAGGCTAACTCGTGTCACTCATCCAATATCGATTTTGTTTATTGGCCAATTATGTTGACGTTCAGTTATTTTCAGCTATGATTTTTGAGCTTACCTTAAATATCAATAAATTTAATTAAAATTGATTTTAAATTTTACCCCTTTCCCGTCGCGAAAAATATTGATTTTTACTTTTTTCGAATTTGAATTTATTTCTAATTGATTTAGATAATTTTTTATATTTTATACAACATATATAATAATAATATTATTTCTATGAATTTTGAAATATATCAATATTACTTATTTACTGAATATTATGAAAATATTGATTGATTTTTTAGTGTGCAGGTGCAAGATTTTATTTATAAAAAAATTAAAAATCAATAAAATCATTATAGAAGCCCTCATTCTATGCAAATGTGTTTTATTGTTGTTTATAAAATAAAATTACCATTTTGCAAATGTTGTTGAAGTATTCAGTACTTTAACCTAAACATAATTGCTTCATAAATGCAACTTCGAGAATTTTATAAATTTCATGAAAATATGCCAAACTGGCAAGAAATCAAATTAATTGAAAAAATACTTAGTTTTTTACAAAAGAAAACATTAAATCCAAAAAAAATTGTTAAACGGGTAATTTAGCAACAAATTCTTTTTTAAAAATAGTATTGTCGGAGTTACACAAAAATTGACAAAAATGGAAATAATAATTAAAGCAAATTAGATATTCAAGAGTTAAAATCAATATTTCTCTGGGGGATAGTAACTGTTGGAAAATTCAAAATTTATGACAAATAAAATAATTTTAAATGATAGGAGGTTCTAAGAAGGGCTATATTGATAAAAAACAAGTTAATTAATTTCAGTTATTATTCATAGGAAACCCATATATCATTAGAAGTATCCCGAAGTTGACATGTTGATTAATTTCGTAAATCATTTAGGGAGAATAGCTCCAATAATTGCAGACATATACCCACGTTGATTGATGACAAACAGGTTATATAAATAGGGACAGTAAGTGGTCAAGAAAGCGCTCATTAACAACAAAGCAAGGTTAAAGCCAATAACCAACCATAATATTGGTGAATATTAACCAGGGTGGAATCCCTGGGAAATCCATTCCAAGTTTATAAATGTATTAACTTTGTCTAGGACTCCTAATCAATTTTACATCACCATATTCGTGTCATTTCATTATGTGTCACCCTCCTATGTTAGTTTCCCCCGAAAAATATTACTTTTTACTTAATTTTCTCACTTCAATTATTTTTTTTCTGAATCTTGATACATTGAGCTTTTTTTCTGTACATTTTATATTAATCTATACAAACCTAACAATTGTAATAATAATCTTTAAGATTTATTAAGGAATTATTATTTATGGTAAAAGTAAAATTTATTTATTTGGATTATTAACTCTTATTAACCTATTGTTGCCATTTGGCATCACAGTGCATCGGTCAGTTATTTGCAAGTTTGTACTTGTTTGTAAAAACAGATCTTTTCGAGTAATGCTTATACATATAACCTCAGGCGAGCTGTAACGAGCAATTGATGTGTTCTAATGAAGGATTAATGATTATTAAACTAAATTCTTGACTTGGAACAAACCTTTTCTCTTATTCCATCTTTATCTTTATTGCTGTGAAACTGGGTTGCCAAATATCGTTATTTGAACGCAACTATTCCAATATGTGATTTTCCAAATTTGGCAACATTCGTTATAGTTTTAGATTATAGTCTATTGGATTACTTGCCCGTACATCAATCTCTCAGTAAAGTTATGTTGTTAGAGCTAAGTTTAAGTTATATTCTTGTGTGGAGTAAAGAGCGAAGCAGTGATTAAAAAATTTAGAAGGAGCGGTTCCGCTCCGCTCCATATTTTTTTAAATTCCTATTCGAAAACTAATGTAGTGTCAGTTTCGGAAAATTTGTGTAAGTTTTGTTACTTAGGTATCAAAATTTTTCTTGCTGGGAAAATGAAAAGTTTGTGTTGGTGTGTCATATAACAGCTGATTATAATTTGAAAATTTAATCTTATTTAAATATTTTGGAGTATTAGGAGACCAAAAAACTAGAACAAAGAATTCTCTATGAGTTGGCACAAGTTTTTTTTGGTAGTGCAGTGCTACACAGGCAAGTGTAGAGAGCAAATTTTCTGTGTTAAAATATGTGTTTTCGCACCATCGTTGTCGCCTGAGTGAAGAAAGACTTCAAGATATTTTGATGATCAAGCTAGATAATAATTTTATAGAATGATTAAAAAATATAATATTATAGAACTATATTTATGTTTTTTAATTTTAATATAAAATTTTTTAATAAACCCAGAGCGATTTTTTTGTAATGGAGTGGTGTCTGGAGCGGAGCGTTTTTAACCACCACTCTGAATCCCTGGTTATAACATTACCTGTTCTTACATAGTCGTTTAATAACTTTGATTTTATTAGAAATAGTGTTATTCAGAAAAGGGAAACGAAGATATGTTATGAGTTTATATGATGAGTTTATTCATTTAAAAAGTTAATTTGTGTCAAAATATCAATAATAATAGAAAAATTGTGCGATTGATTTTGAACGTATCAAAAAAGGAATAAAGTATAAAAATGAAAAATTTTGTAATTAATTTAAATTATAAACAAAAAATATTTTTCAATTTGATAATTAGTTGAGAAGTGAAACTGGTTTGTGTAATACATTAAAATTTGAAAATATGAATCCCTTATAAAGTAATTTCGAAAAAGATATTTTCAGGTTTTAAAAACTAATTTGATGCTCTTAAAGAATAATGAGCGGAATACGTATTCAGAATTGTATGAAAATTTAAATAAGTTTCCGAAAAGGTTATTTTAACATGCATATTTAAAAGGTAACTATTTATTCAGGAGACTTTTTACCATCAACAGTTTTTCATTTTTATATTTATTCTTATATTTTATTGATGCTATATGTAACATTATTTTGATGTTCTTCATTATTACTTTCAACCTTTACTTATTTATTTCGATTAATTCTGGCCGGATGATTGGGTTTTTCTGTGCTAGATATTTTTCGACAATACATTGTGGCAACAAACTATGCTCGAAAATAACTTGAGAACTCTTAATGATCTCGATTTGAATACTTTAATAAATATTTTTGCTTTTTATGTAATTTTTAAAAGCATTTGGTTTTTATTATAAAATCTGTAAGTTTTTAAAACCTTGAGGTCCACCGAGCAGTTAATTTTTAAATGCATTAACCTATCTGCGCTTTCGTAATTTTAGAGGATCCTAGATTCATAAATCAGTCTATTTGATAGTTGCATTAATAACAGCGACTTCTTTTCTAGTAAACATTGAATTGTTGACACAAAATAATTGAGTTGTGTTTTTACGGTAGCAGACCATCCACTTTCATCCTAAGGCTACATTAAAAATATCTGGTTTGTCCTGAAGATGCTCGTTGCTAAGTAATTTTGGTAGTCTATAAATTGGTTAGCCTCTAGAGTAACATTGGTGACCTGATAGAATAACTGGTTTCGCTGGTATTATTATAAAATAGTACATTAACTTGAAGATTTATTTTCTTCAATGAATTAATTTTATATATAATTTTATAAATATTACAAAGCATTTACACCTTAACCCTTACAACACTCCTAATATCCCAAAATATTTTTGAAAAATTATTTCTATGTCAGCTTTATCCCAAATTCAATGTATTATGTTTGTTCCAGTAGTTTATGGTGTTATGCGAATGTTGTTAAGTTGGTAGTACAGTACTTGTAGGGTATCAACAAGTTCATGTCTGTCCAGTGTCAATTGTAGTGTGATAGAGAACAGAACACTAAAAATAATCATTTTCTGAAGAATTAAAATTCAGTGTTGAAAGGGTTAACAAAGTTCTTCGAAAAGCATTAACCTTTAAATTCATGATTTTTTGTATTGTATTTATTAGTATTCTCATCCGTTACAACATTAATATCTGTTTGCAAATCACTAAATAATTCCATAAATTTTACACTCAAAAACTTGTCTTTCTTATTTTTGTTATTTAAACAAATTTCAATTTTCCTTTTAAAATATTTTTCAATAAAAATATTTTTTTAAATTTAACAAAATTTCTAATTAAATCTTTAAGAATCATCTATCAACTACCTCATAGTATTAAAAACATGTTTTATGGTGTATTTTAAGGTGTAGTATTAGGGAAAAATAATACAAAAAATCAAAGTCATAAAAAAGTATATTTTTTAAAGAAAGAACAGTATGATGTTTTCAGGAGAATTTTCAAAATACACTTACCCTAAATATTACAAAGCATTTACATTTTAACAAAATTCTGCGAAAAATCCTTAATATAAAAATTATAAATCCTGCGTAGCATTCAGAAATTTTGACTGAAATTTTGCTCTATTATCATTCAAAATAAATAAACTTTGACATACATTCTCCAGATGTTACAAATTTAAATTATTTTTCTATAGTTAAAGTAACGCTTTATTAAAACACAATCTTCAGTGTAAAATAACAAGACATATTAAAAACTAAACATTTTTTTTAATTACATTAAAATCCTACAGAAATTCGAATGTTATATACTTTCAAATCAGGGCTTTTCAAACTTTTTAAACAAGGGACCCCTAATTTTTATTACGCTTAGTTTACGGACCATTTTACTAAAAAATTAAAATCGCTCACGGACCCCTTGGGGTCCGCGGACCCCAGTTTGAAAAGCCCTTCTCCAAATGGCGACATGGCATCTTTGAAATCAATTTTATATCCCTGTATAGAATGTATTCGCTTTCACATCGTTTCACACTAGATAGAATGTTTTCGTTTTAAGATCGAGTTTCTTTCTCAAATTGGGTTTGTAATAATTTTCTAATATTTCTTAAAATTCGTCCTACGATAATGGGGAAGGTAAGTTTCTTTCTCGGAATTGTTTTGGATGATTTTGCAATATTCTTTTACTGCTAGGTCAGATAAAGGGATTCCTTATACTGATTTAATTTAGTCTCTGTTCTGGTATTCTATTCTGATAAATTACCATTTCTAGTTTTTTGTCAATTTTTTTCGATTTTTAAAATTTTCAATTCTCTATAGTAAATTATTACTATAGAGAATTGCTATATAGATCCTTTTGTTGGATATCGAGGGCCGTTGCACGAATTGAATTAATTAGTGTAATTTATAAGTGAAAAAATTATACATAAAACATTAATATTACATTACACATACTATTCACATAGAAACGTAAATCAAAATATTCCAGCGATTGTCATTGTTTGTGAGAGCCGACATTTGAGAGAATATGGTGGAGTTGGCCTCTGTGTTAACCGGGATTTGGCCTAAGTTAAACAAGACGTCGCCGATGTCCACGGCGAAAGAAATGTCACCGAGATCAAACTCTGGTTCGGTTAATGGCTCGGTCATCTGAAGTTGACTTTGTTTCACATTACGAAGCACACGACATAGGTGTCTGCGTTCGGGCTTCTGAATCAGGGGAAGGTCGGGGTGATTAGGGTGCATAAATCGATGATTTGTAGGGATGATGAAGCAAATGTGAGTAAATTTATAGAAAAAAGCAAGCAACTGTTTGGGGAAACAGAAGTCCTGGAAATTTTACCTTTGGTTCTGGCTGGGAATGCATATGTAACATTCGATATGATAGAGAAAATTCGAGAAGCAAGATATCGTTAGAAGATGTATTCACGATATTGGGGACTAAAAAGATTCTCAAGTTCCCTTCTAAATACTCGTGGACAACAGTAAAACGTCACACTCCAAAGGAATTAGAAAGCTTTGCCAGCTGTTCTGTGTAAAGATAATTTATCAAAATGCCTACAGTACATTGGGAAATGGTATTATGGAGAGAGTACACCGAGCAGTTAAAAGGACGATGACACGAGTCAGATGTGACACTGAGAAGGCTGTATTTTTGTATAATTCCCAACTGACGAGTGGTATTAGTATAAATTCCGTTCCAGCAAATCTTCGATCACAACATGTTTGACGATATTCACTCGAGTTTTCAAGCCAATCTACGGCACAATCTGTGAAATCCAAATTTAAGATAGCCTGGAAGAGCTCGATTTTTTAAGCCATGGAAACTTGGATTTGTGACAGGTGTGAACTCTGAAACATTAATAACCGTAGATGTGATATATTGACATGTATCAGACATGAGATTAACCTCGGAGAATGTGAATTAAAACATATTAGACAGCAGTTCTTTGGAGAAAAGTGAAAACGTGCGTGAGAGTGGAATTTCACCTTCAGATCCATGACCTTGAGAGGCACGAATTCAAGAGGTTTGATCGAATTCAGAAATCTCCAAACTGGTTGGAGGATTATGTTCAAGCTTGAACTTGGACGGAGGTGCAAAGTATTTAAGGAATTTTTTGTTTAAATAAGCAGTTAAACAAAACTTCTACTGAGAGAAAATCACAATAATCACACCATTAAAACAAAAATTTAATTTATTTAGAGATAAACAGTTTTTATAAAATATGAAAAGGTATGATAAAATCATAGATTTAAATCAAATAAAAAAACCAAATGGTATCTAAAAACAATTAATGGAAGTAGCGTATTAATTAAATTTATTCTAAATATAAAAAACAAAAAATAATTTTAAATTTTTTCAATAGTTTATACCAGATGTCATAAATTATGCGTGTCAAGGACATTTGATAATCTAAGTTATGATTTTTATTAAATTTAAATTTTTAAATGTTTTTAAACATTTTAAATTTCTTAATGTTAATAATTTTTTTTATGAATTCTAGGACATTTGTGATTGATTTGCAAAAAAATTAAATTTATTGCATTTTTATTTGAATACAAATCTTTTAAAATGTTTTCGTATACTAATAATTTCGAGAAAATGTTATATATGATGGATGTAATATTCGAGCAATCTTTTCTATCAATATTTAAAAGTTTTTACTTCATATTTAATATTTCAATTATAAATTAAGTTTTTCAATGTTTTTCTTCAATTTTTAATAATTCTTGGCGATCTATCGACATCTTCGAAATTTCTAAAAATGTTTTAAATTGAAATTTTATTAAATATATTATAATTTACATTGCTTCCCTTTGATATACTTTACTCCTATTCAACTCCTAAAATTTGGAATATGATAAAACGCTTGAAAAATCCTTAATCCTTCCAAGCCCAAACGTTTTTATTTCACGTGTACACAGTATATGTTATGGGACAGCACCCTGATAAATACAATTGTTTTTCTGTCATCTAATACAACTTTTATGCGTATACAACATTGCCATTTGTTAAAAATGCATCTAGCTTAAATTTACATTAGTTGCTGCCAACATTTTTAATATTTGAAAGACAAAATATTGATTTTGAATTAATGATTTAATTGGGAATCACTGGACTGGAAAGGGTTAAATTTAATATTTCAATTAAAAATTACGCTTTTCGATGTTTTCTGCTTTATTTTCAATAATTTCCGTTAATCAAAAACCACTTTCCAAATGTCTAAATACATATTATACATACCTATTTTTTCTATACATAAATTAATTATATCTTTAACACTATATCTATCTTTAACCGTAGTTTACCTGTTTTGGTGTAACTGTTTTATTCGAAAAACAAATAATTCAAATTAGGGGCGGATCGAGGGATCGAATCGACCCAGGAGATTAGGATGATTTGGCCATGGCTTGGTAGTCATTTAATAGGAATATGTTAAAAGTGCCGTTAGTGGTATTTCAACTGGTCGAAACGACAATTTAGTCTTAATTTTTGTCTTGTGACATTACTTCTTATGACTACCGACGGAAAAATTACATTAACAGAAACGATGTGTAAATATCGAAAGTTTGATTGGAACACCAATGGATAGAGGTCTAAACCATAAATAAAACCAATAAGGTCAAAATAGGTTTTATTAAACTTATTTCAATAATACTACTTCTCACGCACAATATCAAATGGTAGCGAAACTCAGTACGAACTAGTAATTGTTGCGTGGGAAGCGCACGCAGCCATTGTGTTCGACACGGTTCGACCCTCTGTGGCTCGTGCCAAATCACAGAGGCCACATTATGAATGTAAATCATAGATCAGGCGTACAACGATTATAAACATAATTCAGTATTCGGTATTAAATTGTTTTAATGTGGATAATGAGAAAAAACCTAGTGAATGGGTGGTGTCATATTGGCCCATCGAGCAACGTCCGATCACCTATTAAGTCGATCCGCTCCTGATTCAAATATTATAACATACCACGAAATTTATTGCTCCACTTTTAGATTTCAGAAATTTATTATTTAGCAATTCTGTTTAAAATATTGCTCATTCTGTTCTAAATAACACTTAAAATGATTTTTAATAAAAGATTTCAAATATTTTTCGTCAGCGAAACATAATTAAAAATAATTTTAACCTTTGATCTTAAATAGAATAAATAAATGTTTTGTTTATAAAAATAATTACATTTTTTTTAAAAATTTTGAAATTATTAATTATAATCTGATAAGTTTTTAATCATTTTATAAACAAATTATTTTTCATCATTATAAACAAAAATTTGGTTTTATTATTTATTGTGATATTATTAAAATTAATTTTAATAGTTTTTCTATTTATTTTCTCAAATCAATAATATAAAATAAAATAAATTCAAGTAAAATCATCAATATGATCCACTTGATTCGGCAGTTGTAGGATATTTGTGAAAGATAATTCCCAATAATCTCCAACATCGAACACGAATGTTACGCACAATTATAAACAAAATAACTGGATTGACACAACTGTTTAAAGATGTTAGGAAAACACCGAGAAGCTGAAGGGGTGACCCGAGTTCATAGGAGAGTACATTGAAATATCCTAGCATACAGTAAACAGTATCATATGCTATTGTCAATAGAAAGGACTATAGTTATAATTATAGCAGCTTTAGTAATAGTTTTAAATGAATATTGTCTCTTTGTGTTAAGATTTCTGTTAAGATTGATTACAATTCTTGAATACAAATAAATCATCATTGTTGCTGGAATCCCATAAATGGCTAAGAACCAGGTTATTGAAAACCCCTTATAAAATTCTTTAACGCCATCCTCATCAAAAGCATGTTGTGATATACACGAATCATTTTTCAGTGATGTTTGAAAAATTGCCGGAATAGTAATAATTCCACTTCCCAAGTAAATGATCACCAATGTCAATGCAATTTTGTTTTTCAGATTTTTCCCATAACTTAATGGTGTTACAATGGCCCAATACCGATCGAATGCTGTGAAAATGAGATTAAAAACTCCCGATAATACCATCCACCAATATATTGCTTGACCATTCCAAACATGACAGAAAATTAGATCAAAAATTATATTTTTAGTAATAATCTGATCGGGAAGAACGATAAACAAAAATGTAATAAAACAAACTAAACAGTCAATAAAAGCTTGATTTTGAAGAACAACGTTTGTATATCGAGATGGCAAGGGTTTCATCTTTAGACAAACAAATATTATTAAATTTAAGATGATTCCAATAAAAACAATAAATCCAAAAAATATATAAAATATTTTTTTCCCAATTGTCATTCCTAAAATAAGTGAAAATTCACGAATAAATCAAATTTGAAGTGTAAATGTTATATTTATATTAGCATAATGCACACACTTATATATCTAATCATATATAGTATAAATCAGCGCTGTCCAACTTTTCTGTACATGTGTGCCAATTTATCTTTTTGTAGGTTTGGCGGGCCATATACTATAAATTTTAATTAAAAGTCATTTATAATTTTTTTTAGTATTTTTATTAGTTCATAGTTCAAGAAAAAAAAAGAAAAAAATATTAACATAATATTTATTAATGTGAAAACTTGCTTATTTATATGGGCAAGCTACAAGAACTTCAATATTTATATCAATTTTAGTTGAAGAAATTCTTAAAATTTCTTCTAGTGTTTTGTCGGTCATTGAATTTCTATATTTAGATTTGATATATTTCATGTCAGAAAATGCTCGTTCACAAATATATGTACTACCAAACATAGAAATTAATGTTAAGACCAAATCGAACAATTTTGGATATTTATCGTTTGGAAACATTTGAATAAATTTACCCCTGTCTCCAGCTTTGATTTAAAAAATTCGTCAGCTTGCAATTCACGATAATTCCGTTTGATATTTAATTATCGGTTTCTTCAACGTCGATGGTAGTCGGATTATTAAATAATTTTAGTTCTGGTTTAATTGCATCAAATCAGGAAAATCTGGCATCAAAATCTTCAACCAATTTGTCCAAACATGGGTACATAATCTTTCATGTTATTGTTGACCGATTTCTTGCATTTCGATAGCAAGTTCATTACAACACTCGAAGTGCACCAAATTGTTGTTAATCAAATGCGACCGAAGCAAACGTAACTTATTGCGGAATCCGATGATATGGCTTACCAGATGACTTATGTTTTGGTCTTTGCCTTGCAAGTTTTTGTTCAAAACATTCAAATATTCGGTAATATCTGCTAAAAATGCTAATGAACATTAAAAATGTTTTTTCATTAAAACTGGCTATAAATGACGAATCCAATTCTGTTTCCATAAGAAAAAGTTTAATTTCTTTACGAAGTTGAAAAATCTTTTAAGGCATTTCCCTGCACTTAACCAGCGAACTTGGCTATGTCAAAAGTAGATCACCATATTGGGCATCAGTTCTTCAAGAAATTGTTTGAATTTACGATGAATGAGTGCACGGTTTCCGCCTCTTATTGTATTTGTTATTTTAATAATTGTACTCATCGTGCAACTTAATCCCATAATGTTTCCACGTAAAGCTTGCTGGTGAATAATGCAATGCAACATTTGACCAATTAATACCATTTTGTTTTAGCAGTCCAGCGAGTCCCTATATTTTTCCCGACCATTGATTTTCCTCCATCAGTTTACAATGGCAGTGCATTTTTCAAAACCACCATACATGCAAACAACATTTTTGAGTTCCTCATAAATATCTACACCTTTTGTTGTTGAATGTAGGGAAGCCAATTTCAGTAACTCCTCCGAACATTAAAATCACCATCCACTGTTCGTACAAAAATCAGCATTTGGCTGGTATGAGATATGTCGGTGCTTTCAATCAAGCGCAATTGAAAATATATACAATTCTTTACTATGTCGGCTAATTTTTCAACTAAGAAGGTGTCCATATTTAAGATTCGTCTTGCAACGGTTTGGTGAGAAAAGAGAAACTGACTCGAACTGTTTTGCCATTTTATCATCTCCAAATGCTTGAGCCATTTTATATTGCACACTTCTTAATAATGTCACCATCAGTAAATGGCTTTTTGGCTTTGGGCAATTTTCTTTTGCAACTGCATAAGAAGCATAAACAGATGCATCCTGAGCCTTACATGCGAGGGGATAATTGATGTTTGCTGCTTAAATTTGTTTTTTTTAATTTTCAAGTATGACGATTCTCGACTCACCATTATATTTCGAAAATTTGTCTGCATGCTGTGATTGATAATGACGCTTCAGATTATATTCTTTACATATAGTAGTATTCATCCCGGCATATCAAACACAGATAAATTTCTTATCTGCTTCATAAACATATCATCAATTTTCCATCGTTCTTTAAATTCCCGATTCTCACTCGTAATTTTTCGTATTTTTTTGCACTCATTTTATGACAGTAGTAAATATTAATATTTGTAAATTTTAAATAATAAAATAAGTTCGCTTGAAATAATAAAAAACAAAAAAATTAAAAAAAAAATTAAATACCAAATTTTTTAAATGTACTTACCTAATTTTATGTGTATATTAAGCAAATAAAATTTCACAATAAAAACAATCAAACACGGGTTTAACAGATTTTAAATACATATGTATTTCATTGTACGTAATTAAACAACGTTTACAATTTTAAATATAGATCAGTAAAGTTTCATGACAAAAACTAAGATTAGAAAGAAAATAAGACAAATAATATTACTGATATAATGCTGGTCATATTTAAAAATTGACAAAAATTTTAAAAAGAAAAATTCCATTATACAGATATTTTTATTTTGTTAATAGGCCCACAGAATATGATTATTTTTATTTTGTGAATGGGCCACAGAAAATGATGAGATGGGCCGCCAGTTGGACAGCGCTGGTATAAATCATAACAATAATTATAATAATAACTAGTTAATTGTGTTGAGGTTTGAAAAAATAAATTATTAAATTATATAGTTCAGATTAAAAAGAAAACCGAAATTGAATGGCAGTCAAGCAGAGAAGCAATGGCAAAGAAAGATATGATAAAAACAGAACTATAAAAGGTACAATCAGACATAAAATGGAAAAATGCGCAAACCTGAGGAAGTGGAATAAAGTGAAAAGTTATCGAAATTGAAGCTGGAAAACGGGAGAGGGGTATATTAGGGGATGGTGAAGAAGACAGTGAGCAAGAAATTGTTAGAAAATGTGTAGAAAGGGTCGTAAAACAGACAAATGTGGAAAAACGTAAAATATTAATTAATTAATTAATTGGCTAATGGGAAACCCGAACTAATGGAAAGCCCGAGCCAATGGAGAACCCGAGCGATGAAGAAAACCTGAGCACGGCAATTTGGAAGGGTAAACAAACGAGGAAATTCAGAGGGCAATTATCCAAACAACCGGATAAACGAGGGTAAACAAAAGACGGGGAATTACGAAGAGGGTCAACAAAAATAGTCAATTAGGGAATGATAGCTAAAGAAGTCAAAACCAATTAGGTCAAAAATGGGACAATTACAACGATTATGGGAGTATATAAGGAAACTCAAAATTCACATAATCGGCGATAGCCTTAGGGTAGGGATACGAAGAACAGACAATAGGAGTTCGAGGAATAAAATAAAAGGAAAAGGGAATTATAAGAGGAATTTAGGAGTCAGATAGGAATATTAAAAGAGTTCGGATCAGAGAGCGGAATCGAACAAAAGGTGAAACTTATTTTTTAAATCGTACAAGGCCGAGACCTTCCAGAGCGGAGTTCGATCTGAAATTGTGTAAGAATTGTGATTAACCAACATTGTGATTAAATCGTACAAAAAACGTGATTGTTGAGAGTTGTGAATTGTTATAAAACAAATATACGTTGGGAGTTTGTGTTTATTAATTTTGGAACACGTGGAGTCAGAGTAACCAACGGTTGATTTTGATATCATAAAACCCAACAGTTGCAAGGCGCCTAAGGCGCCCGTTGACAAATCATAAAATAAATGAACAGTTTTGACATACTAAATATTTATTAAAATTCAATTTCTTGTATTCCTTAAGCAATTTGAAAATTATTTCTGTTATATACCGTATATTCGGCGTATAAGGCGACCGTCAGATAAGACGTGGTACAAAATTAGAGCAAATTTTTATGATTTATCATATATCGGTTGTATAAGACGACTGCTAAATAACGAAACCATGTTTGTTTAGCCTAGGCTAGAGATTGCAACACCCGGTATCTTATGAAATATTGGTTATGTAAAAGATGATTTATTAGTATAGATTCAGTATAGATTGGTATAGATTGTGGTCATTTTATTATTAAACCCATATCAGGAATGGGAACCGCCAACAAAAAAGAAGAAAATATGAGGCAAGTTTCAAGGTTGAAAGTCGTAGACGTAGCCAAGGGTTCGAACAACTGCGCTGCTGCAAGACAATTTGATGTTACTGAAAAGATGGTACGAGAATGGAGAAAAGAAGGAGGATGATATAAGACAAATGCCCAAAAAACAAATGTGCAATGCGGCGAGGAATCACATGTTGGTCGAAATTGAAGACGACGTTGCAGAATGGGTACTCCAGCATAGACAAGATGGCTACATTGTGACCAGAAATAAATAAGATCTCATGCTTTGAAATGGGTCAAGAACAAAGAAGAAAGTAAAGACTTCAAAGCTACAGTGGGATGGTGCAGTAGGTTTATGAACAGAAGAAAATTTAGTAATAAGAGAAAAAACAAAAATCGCTCAGAAACTACCAAAAGATCTCGAGCAAAAATAACAAACTTCCACCATTTCATAATTCAGCTAAGGAAAAGGCATAAATTTCCATTATCCCATATCGGAAATATGGATGAAACTCCAATGAATTTTGACATGCTTGGTAATAAAACAGTGGATTTTAAAGGTGTAAGAACAGTAAACGTGAAAAGTACAGGACACGAGAAGACAATATTTACAGTGGTATTAGGGTGCATGGAAGATGGTACTAAATTGAAACCAATGGTTATCTTTAAACGTAAAACAAAACCTAAAATAACTTTTCCTCCTGGTGTTTTGGTTCACTTCCACGAGAAAGGGTGGATGGACTAGAATGGTGTAAAGTTATGGATTGAAAATATTTGGAACAGACAGCCAGGTGGTATGCGAAAAGGAACGCAGTTTGTTGGTCTGGGATATGTTTCGGAGCCATATAACGGCTAATTCTAAAACTCGTTTAGCGCGCAACAACACCGATATTGCGGTTATCCCAGGTGGTTTAACTTCTGTACTTCAGCCGCTTGACGTAAGCTTATGTTGGGGTTCGTAGTAGGAACCGGAATCAAAGGTTTTGCGAATTAAATAATAATAAATTACTAAAAATTGGAATTAAAATATAAATAGTAATAAATAATTACTAAAAATAAATTCGTAACAAAAATAGCAATTTTTTAAAATATCTAATAAAATAGTAATTAAATAATTACTATTAATAGATTTAAAATAAATAAATTTATATAAATATTGTTGGGTTTTGGATTATTCAAGTCGGTTCTCTCTGACTCCTAGTGTTCTTTAAATCAAAACAATGAACGACCCAACGTATATTGAAACAACAGGATTCACAATTTATTATCACGCTACAATTACTGATCAAGTTTTATACGATTCTCCGCTCGGCGTTGATGCTCTGCAAACAAATAATATTCACCTTTTAATCCTTAGGATTCTCTTGACTCTCGTTTTCCTCGGTTTCTGTTTGGTTTGATTCCTTTTCACCTTTCCGTACTCTTAATTCTATTTCTTCTTTCCCTACTTTCCCTAATTCGTTTACCAACTTTTCCTACAGTCTGATTCTTCAAACCCTAGCTGAGGCAAAATGCCAATTTTCTCTGATTTTCCCTTTGCTTATATACTCCTCGAAATCAGGATGACAAATGGTTATTGCCGAGCCAATCTTTCGTTTGACATTTGCTCCTACGTATTTGCTTCGGCTGTCACCCATAATGGTCCAACGAATCCAGATAATTAATGGCCCTACCGGTCTTCCTACGCGCGCTATCTTCTCCTTACTCTTTTCCCATTCATCATTGTGTCAAGCTAATGGGCCCAAATCTTCCTTTGGTTTGCTTTTCTTTTTGTTTACCAAGCTCGGGTTTCCTTTATCTCTCGGGTTCTCCATTGGCTCGGGTTTTCCCATTAGCTCGGGTTTTCCATTAGCCAATTAATTAATTAATTAACGTTTTCTGATTTTCATACATTTGAATGTTTTTCGACCCTTCCTAACCATTTTCTGATAAATCCCTAACCATCATCTTGTTGACCATTAGCTGATCTATACCTGTCCCGTTTTTCCCATTCGATTTCGATGATTTTTCCATTTATTGCTTTTTTCTCTAGGGATTCCGGATTCTTGCCTTTCGTAATTGCTTTTGGCATTTTCTAATACTGTTTCCATCACACTTTCCTTTACTATTGATTTTGTGCGCGATCCCGCTTTTATTTGTCTTTTTTCTTCGCTTACTTTCTATTTAAATTATTATCCTGAATTTTATTTAAATTTATAATTTTTATTTACAGAGCTCAACAATATCAGTAAAATTATATTGATAAGGGAGAAAGTTAAGACACGTAGAACAGAAAGAAAAACATTGGAGACGCAGTAGTTAAAGAAGCAATCGATTTGATTTGAAACAAATTTGTGTCATTTGACATTTAACGAAACTAATTTTGCAATTTCACATCTCCTATCTAATTGAAGATTTAACAGTAGACATTAGAATTTCACATTGATCGAAAATTAATTTTAACAATTCGGGATTTGGAATTATTTATTCAAAATTACAATATTTATTCAAAATTACAAGAACCCATCTCCAACCTTTGTTAGAGCTATAATCGAAACAAGAGAGAAAATTCTATCCACAAGAACTTAAGCTCGAATAACCCATCTGTGGTTTTATTTTTGGATTTCTAATTAGTTAGTAATTTTGCTTGTAATATATACATATAATCATATCATATTTAAGTTAATATAAAAGGGGATTGCAACGTCAGCACATATTTTTTGTAGCTGTTTCGTTTCAAATAAAAATTTAAAGTGTTAACCATTTTCTTGGTTGACACTATCGCGTTAAAATTTGGTAAACCTCCCTATCTCTTTTCCGTTCACTTATATCGAGCTGTTGGCTCATTTAGGGCCAGCCTTGATTCTTAGTAATACTCTTTAGGGCGGTTTGTATAACCGTTTTCTGTTCTTTAGAAAGCAGCGTGATGAATTGTGTAATATAAACAATTGTGTTACTACTTATTTATTGTTAATAAATATTTAAATCATATTCGTTATTTTATTTACCTACACGCGTTTATAAATTAATGGGAGTCAGTGAAACGTTTTTGTGTTAGTACGAATACATACCCATCGAACCTAACACTTAAATAAGCCATTCAAGGATAATGCTAGAGCACAATGGAATGAGTGGATGATGAATGGTGAAAAGTCATTTACAAAAAACGGAGCTATGCGTGGTGCCTCACTTGATGTTCTTTGCGAGTTTGTTATAAAAGCATGGGATAATGTTAAGGTAGAAAGTGTCATAAAATCCTTTAAAAAATGTGGAATATCTAATGCCATGGATGGTAGTGAGGATGATTTATTGTATGAAAGCGAAGATGAAGCCGAAGTCGACTTGCTAGAACCAGAATGGAATCCCTACGATGATGGCATCTGTGATGAATCTCGTGATGTATTCGAAAAACTTTTTCGGAACAGACGGTGATGATGGTGATGAATTGATGGGTTTTAAATATGCATAAAAGTAGTATAAATACAACTACTGTACTGTAATACTTTCTTTTATATCGGTTGTATAAGACGACCCACAATTTTCAAGGGTGATTTTTGACTTTAAGGGTCGTCTTAGACGCCGAAATATACGGTATATGGAATATGAAAAAAAAATTGCCAAAAAAAATTGTTTTTATTGAAGAACTTCTTTTTTTGCAAAATAAACTTAGAAAGCGCTTTTTCAAAACTCGTTATTCGTGTAAAAATTCTATGATAGTATTAGTGAGAGAGAGAATTTTTTTATGATATTGTTAGGATGGAGCGTTATAGAATCAGTCAGTGAATCGTCATTGAATCAGTGATGAGCGTAATTATATTAGAATTATTATTATATTATTATAATAATTTTATTTTATTTCTTTCTTGCGATTTTCACCTCTGATTTTCTTTTCAATTGGCAATGTATTTATAAAAAAATTTGACTATCAATCAGTAAAGATATCGATGTGTGTTTTATATATTCGCGAATTTTCGGCACAACCTTTTTTTCCTAATTGCTTGGTTGTAGCCGTCGATAGTGCATGTTAGTAGAGGATCATGAGGACTATGCCCCGTTGGATATATGGCTTGAAAAAAAATGGAAATTTAATGGAAAATCCCTAAGTATTATTTCTCGATAAAATTCACTCGAATTTATTACTTCAAGGATAATTGGCTTGGAAAAAATATTCTAAATGTTTAAAAAAATTTTAAAATTTGAAAAAATATAATTTTTTTATTACTAGAAAAGTCTAAATATTTTTTTCTCGTTAAAAAGCCTTTAAAGAAATTTTTTCCCCATAAAACATCAAATTTATTTTAAATTTAGAAAGTTTAAAAATTTTTTTTTCAATGAAAAATCTCTAAATAATTTTTGCACTAAATCAACCTAAATTAAAACAAAAAACTAAAACGTATCAAACGTACCAATTAAAAGAGAAGTCAGAAACAAACTCAAGATCTCGTCATTCTTATGAATGATTTCAAACAAGATTTTATTATATTCGATTTCAGGAAAATAATAGGCGAGTTTAAAAATGTTGGGCTTGGACACGAGGAAGGGCATAAGAGATCAAAGTGTCTAAATGTTAAATGTAATCATTGCTATAAATCAGTACATTTTCGTCATCAATGCTTCGAACTTCTATCAAACAAAGAACGAAAATATCGGGAACAAGTGGCAGCCATTCATCAAGTCGATGATAAAAATGAAAGTCAAGCTCAAAAGGATATGCTTCACAAACAGGTGATGATCGGAGTACTACAGTAAATATAAGTAATGTATTATTACATAAGGAATGTATGAATGAAATGATTGATGATTGTTTGTTTGCTGTGAATGATAAAAAATTCAAATATTTAAATAATGATAGTGATTACTCATTAAATTCAAATGTGTATAGTGCAGGGGTTGGCAACCTTTTATGACCGCGGTCAAAATTAACCTAACTGCGAGTATTAAGAGACTATATTTTCGTATTAAACAGCATTTTAGTAAATAATAAAGATATAATTTTATTAAGAAAATAATTACAAACATAGTTGAATAAACTTTATTTATAAAACTTCCTCTACAATATCAAAGGCTCCCGATGTTGAACTTGTGACGTCAATTTAGTCAAGTCTGGTTTATAGTTAGTCGTTTTAAGTCGAACACAAGCATCTGAATTTTCAATAGTTAGCCTGCTTCTGTTTTTGCTTAAAATAAATTTCATTTGCGAAAATATTTGCTCACATTTATAAGTGGACTCGAATGTGGACAAAATGGCAAAGCCAATTTTATTTAATGATGAAAACCTCGTAGGAAGTGATGTCCAACATGTTGATATCATGAGAAAATGATTATCTTCTGTATTTTCCAAATCGTTCCGCAATCTCTTGAATTTATCCGTCCATAATGTTGGACTTTTAAAATCAATAATTTCCAAACTAGAATTGTCAATTCTTAGATATTCAAAATACTGCAAATTTATAATATTTTCTTCTATCTCATCGGCTTTATTATAAATGTAAACATTTCTCCATGTTTTGTAAGACTTTGAAACCGACTTTCATATTCACTTTTAATGACCGAAATCCAACTTTCGAACATATCTAGATTGCCTTCATCGATATTTTCTTTTTCATGTTCCCTTTTTAACAAGGGAAAGAAATGAATTTCTTTAGTTTTTACGTCAGTTTCAAATAATATCAATTTTTGAAGTGAAACTCTTCCATTCTTCATACATTTTCAAATTGTGTGGTTATTTCCTTGGAGCCGTACGTTGAAAGCATTATAATGGTTCATTATGTCTGTTAAGAACAAAAGTCTTAAAAACCATTGTTTATCATTGAGTTCGAGATCATTTTCACCGATTTCATGAAGAAATATTTGTATATCATCAAAACACTCTTCAAATCTATCAAGAACTTTGCCCCGACTCAACCTCGTATTTCAGAATGTAATAACAAATCTCCATTTTTCGATTCAATTTCCTCCAAAAAACCTTTAAAGTGCCTGTGTATTAATGCTGATCGCGCTATTATCATGTTTACAATCTTAACAACTTTTTCCATGACATCCTTAAGTTGTTGTGTAGATGCCTTTGCAAATAAATTGTCTTCATGTATGATACGGCCAAGTTCATTTTCTATTAATTTTATAAATCCAACAGTTGCTGGTATCAAAACTCTTTAAGAATTTATTTTGTTTTCCAAAATCTAATACACGTTTAGCAATGTATTCAGATTTATCTTCATTTTCCATTTCACTCACATCTTTATATTTTGAAGAAAAGTGTCGCTCAATATTATAAGTCCTGACGGTAATTATATCTGTACATAAAGTGCATATCAATTTGTCACCATTTTCGATACTCTCATACTTTTCTGTCCACACATCTTGAAATAATCTCTTTTTTGCTTTTTGTTTGTTCATGGTAATTTTTTAAATAATACTGTACTACACGTGCTATAAGTATAACTGACATACAACTGAGATAACGACGCGCGTGTACAGGAATGGTACAATTTGTTCGGACATGTTGCCGCATTCCGCATACTATCGGCCGATTCTATATCCAGTCAGGCGGGAGTGGGGCTTTAAGTGATGTTTTTATATGTTATACTGGATTCAAATTTGGTACGTTCATAACTTTGTGACAAAAATCTTTTGGGAAAAAGAAAAAAATGTTTGTATATCTTATACTTTATTTTTGGAACTAAAGTGGGTCACTTGAAATTATCAAATGGGTCACTCGGTGACCCACGGGTTATAGGTTGCCGACCCCTGTATTAGGGCTTAGTAATCCAGACTTATTTCTTGGTTCTCATGACTATATCAAACGGTGGGGAGTCCGATTCATTCTCTAGCCCGCGATGATGGTCCATAATCGGTAGCGTGGAATATATTAATTATTAACCCATGTATTTATTCTATTAAATTAATTTCCCCATTTCATTAAGCTAGCGATAGACAAACAACTGTATAACCTTTGCAGAAAAGGAATTAATCAGCCTTCTCATTGAGAAAGAGAAAGTTTCCCTTGATATAATTGATATGGATTAAAAGCATATAAGTGATGGGATCAAAATCGGTATTAAAAGCTCATATTGAAGATGATATCAAATATAGTAGTGCACTGTGTACATCAAGTTAAACACCCCCAATAAAATGATGGAAATATGAATTAATACTGATTGGGCATGGGTTTTTGACGTGGCTTTCTTTATACTGTTATCTAATATGCGTGCGTGAGTAGCTTGATTCAAAAGAAAACATAACTGTGAATACCATTCACGCACTACTTAGGTCATACTATCATTGTTAAGCTTGATGTATCATTTTCTTGCTGAAAAATATGAAAGACAGACAAATGATTGATAATATGGAAAAGTTGCATGACAAAGGTCTTTCTCAGAAATGTATTGATGCCAGTCTCTACATATTCATGAGTGCTGTGCAAAGAAACCTGCAACGTCATATTGTAGATTCCACTCAACAGAAGCATGTGAATCTGGATTCCTTCGCTGTACTTCTGCAGGTGCGAATAGAGCAATTACTGTGCCCATATAACGTGTTCGTTTTGATATGAAGGATATCTCCGTTATCGCCATTCTGCACATGATCCTCTCAGCAAGGATTTTTTCTGACGAGTCAATAACCAGTAGCTGCCAGCATTGGATAGTATGATGCTATGTATGCAGCGATGAACAGAGAACTCTGGCTTTAGTCAATAGCAATATTAACAGTAAGATGTTCAAGAAAACCTTCACCTGCTTGATAATATGCCTCTCAGACAACTCCAGGTCACATTCCTCCGTCTATACTAAGAAATTTATACTAGAAAAAGCCTTTAATGCATTATACTGGTCAGCCTTTAATCCAGATCTTAATATTATTGAAATTGAATAAAGATAAATGTTCATAGGATGAAACCTACAGAAAGGATAGCTATTGAAAAGACATGGGAAATGAAAGTTACTCCCCTCTGCAGCCGCCTGTATGCCTCAATGTGTTCTCGTTTAGTACGAGTTTTAAAAAAACCATGGTCGATGATAACTTTACGTTTGCTTCACTAGTAAACCTTTGTATTATTAGTATTAATCCATATTTTCATCATTATTGGGAAGGGGGTGCCTAAATTGATGTGCACTACTATATGAATTAATTTATCTAGAAAATGTTAGGAGATTCCCTGTGAAGATTTTGTCAAAAAATAAAACTAGAAATAAAATTTGGGTAATCTTGAACTGGATGTCATTAGCGGTTCCGAAATGTCTAGCAGTAAGATCTGGCATTCTCTATGAATGTCCGTTATTAATAGTTAATTACTTATTCTGGTCTTGAATATTCTGCTGAAATTCCCAAATTTATTCTACATTTCAACAGTTTCCTCATTTGTTGTCATAGATATTTTCTATAAATATCACCAATAATGCAATTATAAATAGTTGCATTTCGTTACAAATAATATTTACACGAAATAATAATGATACAATTAACAACGACAATAATAATAAATAGTAATAATAATAAATAATAATAATAATAATAATAATAATAATAATAATAATAATAATAATAATAATAAATAATAATAATATTAATAATAATAATAATAATAATAATAATAATAATAATAATAAAAATAATAATAATAATAATAATAATAATAATACTAATAATAATAATAATAATATTAATAATAATACTAATAATAATAATAATAATAATAATAATAATAATAATAATAATAATAATAATAATAATAATAATAATAATAATAATAGTAATATATATATTGAAACATAAAAATATAGGCATTTAATAGTGAAGTGAATTGTAGGACGAAAATAGCTATTGTAAAATTGTGTACAATTCATTGACTGACAGCAAGAATTATAATGGTAAATAATTAATAAGATAAATCTTGTACAACGGAAATATATATTATGCCATCAGCCAGATAAAAGTTGTGTGAATGATCATGGGAAAGTGCTCTCGTGGCAAATGACATGAACTATGACATACATATGATAACATTCACAAGGACAATTTGCTAGTAGAAATGCATTATCAAGCAAATACTGTCATTATCATTACACCGGCCAGCGACGTAACATATGTAATTCGCTTATCAGTAGCAAGCAATTCGATTACGGAGCGCGATTTATCACATATGCCAAAGCGCAACGCAATACAACGCAACGCAATGCAACGCAACACATTATAAACTCTACATATTTATACCAATTTCAAACTACATAGTTCTCGATATACATGACATTTGTTGCAGAGATTTATGGTGGGAATATTTCCCCCTCATATTGATATTATGATGTGAAATTATTAGGAAATACGCTTTCTATTTGGTACAGTGCTCATATTGGATTCAAAGTGCTAATCATTACCATGAAACCATTAGTGGACCAATATTTCTCTGATCATTTCATATCCATATTTAAATAAGTAACCAATTTTATCCAAGGATTTGGTAGGGATCATTTACAATTAATCAAAAAGTTTGAATTTTTCACTTTAAAATCCTTTATCGAATGACAATAGTAATTTCTCGACCTCATCAGGATTTTGAAATGAATTCTCTTTGGGAAATATGTAATGGATTATCACCCCCCCCCCTCATAGGATATAGTCCATACTCCAGTCTTATGTAACAGAATTCATATATCAAATATACACATTCTATATGCTTGCCAAATCTGAGAGAAGAACTGTCACCAAGCACTAAGTGCAATTAAAGCTAATCAATCAGAAAATAATATCAGAAAAATTCAGGAAACAAAAAAACAGATGAATGTTGAGCCGTGAATTAGCTGTCGAAGATATTTTACATTTGTTTCAAACGCTTAAATCCGTGTTAAATGTAAAACAAAATGTTGCTGAATAATCTGACAAGAAACAAAGATAAAAGAAATTGAAAATGAAAATAGACCAATGGAGAAAAGATAAAAGATTTTACTGTCCATGGTGATGAAATTATTTATAACATTTTCTCTCCACCACCTGTGTTAACGGATCTCTCATTTTCCTAACATCATATCATAAATCATCTACATAGCGACTTTATTTATGTTTTAATTCGTTCAAAACAATTTTATAGCCGAATTTTATTTTGCTACATCAACTGGATCCTCGTACGTGGGTTAGCTTTTGATTTGCAGACATAAATATTATTCACACTTGGCTTCGTTGATTGTAATTTATCATCTTTTGTGATGATTATCAAGGATTACGTTTTGCACTTTTACATTGTAAGCAAACAATTTTACGTTTTGGTAAAATTTCTTATTGATATGGACGAATGGATTATTGGAATGGAATGATTTTTAGGAAATCATATTCAGTCAAATATCGGACTAATACATACCAATTTATATTTGCTGGGTTATAGGTTAGGTCAGTTTATAGGTCAGTATATTGGTCAGTATATAGATTAGTTTATAGGTCAGTATATCGGTCAGTATATAGGTCAGTATATAGATTAGTTTATAGGTCAGTTTATAGGTCAGTTTATAGGTCAGTATATAGGTCAGTATATAGGTCAGTTTATAGGTCAGTTTATAGGTCAGTTGAATTATAGGTCATGTTTCAACCTAAGGATTAATAAAATCCTTTATGCCTTTCATCTTTGACCTGTTTGTATTATGATCAATTTCCTTTATCTTATTTTTATTTCAGACTATATACCAATATTTTTATTTTACACACATTTTCGGCTGTGCCAAAAATAGTATAGATGTGGATATTGAATAGTTACCAATGATTTGCGTTATTGGGGAATCAGGCAAAGAGATTGTAAGTTTCAAATAAGTAATAGGAAAAGATTGAGAATGAAATCTTGTACATTAATTGGGAATAAGGGTGCTTGATCAATCTTGAAGAGCAAGTCTGTCCAAATCCAACATTATTTCTACTTATTTGTATTGTATGGATTATATGTTATATTTATTCCTGACGCTGCTCACAAACTCACCAAATGAAGAGTGGGATTATATGTTATATTTATTTGTGGTAAATATTATAATTTTTATAACTATTTATTGATAGATGAGGATTATGAAGGTGGAATGCTTATAAGTAAGTATTAAATAATATCATGTTTTTAACCCCTCCCCTCTAATGCCTTCTAATCAACGGTTGAATTTAGCTGTTTTAATTGATTGCTTCATCAAATTTCACTATAAATGTGCTGAAATAACATTTTTATAGCTCGGTGTTGATTATCTAATTTTGTAAGCTGATTTTTGCGTTTCAACCCGTATTTAAACTAGAGATTTTGATCCATCTTAATGACGGACACAATCCGCACGTATTATGGACTGTTGACCGGCATTCCAAACTAACTAGTTCATAATTATGTTAATAAACCTGAGACCTTCCAACAGCTTTTGATATGTGAAAATTAAATATACTAAAATTGCAGTATATTATATACTATTTATATTATTAATACTATTTATAAGCATTGTATTATTTAGTATTATTATCATTAATATTATTATTATTATAAAAATATTTTACACCATTATTATTAATATTATTATTATTATTATTATTATTATTATTATTATTATTATTATTATCAATAATAATCTTAATCAAACTAAAACTATTTTAATAAAATTTTCTTTTAAAAATATAAACATTTTTAAATCAAATAAAAATGAATTATTTTTTTAAAAAAACGCACAACATTGTTATTATTCTCATACAAGTTTTTTTTTAAATTAATATAAAAAATTTCAAGTTTTTAAATTTAAAAATTGTCTTCATACAAAAATATTTTAACAAAGATAATAAATATATTATAACAGTCACTAAATATAATGGCATTGATTTAAATATAACGAAAAACACCAAATCCAATATATATATATATATATATATATATATATATATATATATATATATATATATATATATATATATATATATATATATATATTACTACAATATATTTCGACATAATCACTGTCATCGTCAGGTAGAATTAAAATTCAAATTAAATCAATCTTAATTGCTCTTTTTTAAACAAACTAATTAACTTATTCATTAATTTTTTGCCATTGTTGGAGCCAATGTGGAACCTATAGGAAACACCATCAACCTGTTTATAGAATTCATTTTTAAAAAGAAAATTCACATTCGTCCTTGTGAATCCAAGTAATTTAGGAAATGCAATTTAATCAACTGACATAACATTTCTTTCCGCATAATTGACGTTAATTGGTTGTCAAGTTCGGAAGGTGAATAAATTCGATCTAAGCACACTGATCTGAAATACGTTTTGGTATTGCCTTATTCTGATGGTTTCAGAGGATTCAAGCATAAGATCCTTGAACATGTAAATAAGACTATATTTAGGATTGTTTCAACGTCATGTAAGGTGTATCAATTTTCATATAATGGGAGTAATGTCACATACTGCCCATAATCTCTGCACTCGAGTTCTTAGAGCATTACCGACGGAATGTTTTGACCCACATTAGTGATCATTTTAAGAAGTGTACCAGTGAAAAAATAAGTAATTCTGATTTTAAGACCTTGTCGAAAAATGTGAGTAATTACTAGGAATTATTAACTTGCGAGGCGTTGCTAATTAGCTCTTTAAATCCTATTATTAATATTCAAAGTACCCAGTTTACAGGGATTTTGAATGTATTTAAATAATTTAACGTTTTATATTTATTATTTGGGATGATATTAATGTTTGTTAAAATTCTTTTGTATGAAAAAAATCTTAAATTTAAATTTAACTTGAACTTTTTTATATTAATTTAAAAAAACTATTTTGTAAGTTTATTTTAAAAACAATAATTTTTATTTGATTTTAAAAAAGTTTATATTTTCTAAAAAGAAAATTTTATTAAAATATTTTTCGTTTGATAAAATTTGATTACGATTATTATTGATTAATTTGATTAAATATTCTTATTTTCATTTAGTTGTTATTAATATGAAGAAAGGCTGTTAAACGGTCTAAATATATAGTAATGTTATATTTTAATATACTTAGTTGACGATTTCCTATTATTAAAACTTTGCATTATTTCTATGATTTAATATTATTATTTTATATTATTATTATATTATTATTATTATTATTATTATTATTATTATTATTATTATTATTATTATTATTATTATTATTATTATTATTATTATTATTATTATTATTATTATTATTATTATTATTATTATTATTATTATTATTATTATTATTATTATTATTATTATTATTATTATTATTATTATTATTATTATTATTATTATTATTATTATTATTATTATTATTATTATTATTATTGTTATTCTACTTTTTAGCAGAATAATACAATTTTATTTATTAATATTACTAATAAAGGTTATTTCATGTTTATGACATTTCATTTGGAATGTAGAATAGTGAGAAATGGTCAATGATGACCTATATGGAACCGTTCGTTGCTATCCAATGCTAAGTTGCAAGACTTTATTAATCTTAATGTTCTAAATGTTCTATATTTCCATAAAATTATGCTTTGCAAAGTTTGCTGTTACCATTGCATTTAGAATTTTAAAAATAATAATAAAACATAATTTGAACAAAACTTTATCTTCCATCTCTAAATTCTGCTCGAATTATTCAATAAATGATTACATTCCAGGCAATCGCAATGGAAGTTGTTGTTCTTCAGACATAGATTTTGCAAAGAAAACCGGATGTGCAATGTGCTTAAGAAGTTGTTTTGCTACTCTTGAGTTGCCTGATAAAAAGAAAGCAAGATGGTGGAATTATTTATATTATGGCATCTGTTATCCGTTAAGATTATTTCTTTGTATCTCCGTACCAGATTGCAGGGAACGTTTTTTTCGAAAATGGTTTTGGATAACGTTCATCAATTCTTGTATCTGGATTGGAATGTATTCCTATATTATGATATGGATGATTACTGTGATAGGTAGATTGATTAGTAATCTGGAATCAGCATTGACATTTTACTATTTGAAGGTTTTACCTTGGGTATACCAGATTCCGTCATGGGGTTGACATTTATAGCGGCGGGTTCCAGTGTCCCTGATGCTATAGCTTCAGTTTTGGTTGTTAGAGAAGGTGGAAATATTCTAATTATTCGTGGTTGATTATGATTTGTGCATTCAGGCCAAGGTGACATGGCTGTATCTAATGCAGTTGGGAGCAACGTGTTTGATATATTAATCTGTATGGGGGTACCATGGCTTATCAAATGCTTGACTTTAGGCAAACCGATATTAATATATTCCAAAGGTAACTTTGGGTTTATTATATTTACCTCAGTAATTAATATAATGACAAGATAATTAATATTAATATAACTAGCGGGCAGCCCATACAATATTGGATAGTTGGTAAATATTTAAAATATGTATGTTAAATAAATATAAATATTGATCTATAATCAATGTGGAAATAAAAATAAAGAAAATATAAATTTAAATAACTTTTTATAAAATTTTTTACCCTTTCCCTATTGTTTTATTTTCTTTATCAATTTCCTTCATTTTTATCTTTTTCAGACTACAGATCAATATTTTCATTTATTTTCAATCCTAATTTATTTATTTATATCGATAAACAAAAAAAAATATTAATTTTATTAAATAATGATTTAATTTAAAAAAGAAAAAAAAAGAAAAAAAATTTATTTCAGGAATGAATTGGATCACTTCATTTACATTTTTACAATATTCATGGTAACTGCTGGATTTGTTTTTGATGTGTTCATTAAATCGAGTGTGAAAAGATTTAGATTTTTCTCTTACGTAAGTTGCTTCGTATAACATTGTTTTTCAACAAACATAAACATCTGATGGGAGAGTGGCAGAGACATTTGATATTTCCTTCTATAAACTTTAAAATGAAATTGTATGGAACAAATTTCGTCTTTTGAAATGAGATATTCTTCAAGATTTCTATTTTCGATATTGATCAAAGGATTGTTTTGTAAATAGTTTCTTCTGAACTCTAATTGTTAATCTTCCACTTAATAATATCATGTTTAAAACTCTTACATTTTCTTTATGTATAATGAAGATAAAGAAATGAAGGAATCACCGATTTATTGCTGAATCTCTAAAGACGCATATTCAAAACTCAATTGCATTTCCTTCACATTTCTTATGGTAAATATAATAGACGAGTACATGAGGCTATCATTTGATAGTTGAATTACTTTTAGGGATATTTGTGTGTTGTTTAAATATTTGAAAATTTTGACACGCGTTTTAAAATTTTTTTATAATTGTTTTGACATATGAGAGAAATCAAATTTCTGAATTTTCGATTTATCATAGGTTTTAGGAAATTTCAATTTTCCCAATGAATTATTTGGTAATTTTGGAAATTTTCCAAATATATTTATATATCAATATTTCTCATAAAATCTTTAGCTTATTGGAATCGGAATAAAATTCTCTACCACTCAATATATAAAGTTTTTAATTTTGACATGAAATAATCAATATTTCTTAAAATTCTCTAGAATATTCTGCAAAGTATTGACATGCATTGCATCTTAATTATTTATTATTGTAGAGCAGTAAACCAGAGGTAGGAAGTCCCTCTGGGGTTGCCCATTGTAGTTCCTTAATATAAATTTTATTTAAAAAAAATTAACTCAACATTTTATGGACACTGTTGGCGTTTTGGAAAAGAAAGTATTCATGTTAATACATAAGTTCAATGATCTACCTGGGGAAATATTCCTACAAACGCTTTCATGACTACTTCATAATTTATCTATGTACTCATGGCAATAACCATTTTGGTAATGTACATAGTAGCGTGAGTCAATGAGCAGGTGAGCTCTATTACTAAAACTACTCATAGCACTTTCTGTACGGCCTCTGGACTGTCGATAGAAGGGCTTAAGTGAACGAGAAAATGTTAATTCATTTATGGTCAATTATTAAAGATTTCCTATTAATTTCGAAACTAATGGTCATCACAAAATTAATAAATAATAATTAAGGTATAAAACAAGAAAATACCAAGAACAATAATTTAATTACAACTATAGATATCAATTACAATAAGTACAACATCATATAATGTTAGCTTCCGCATCGGCAAAAAGGTCATCATTCATGTTGAGTGAGAATGTCATTTCATCGAGGTCTAGGTCTTGTGGAATTTCTTGAATACGCAGTTTACTCAGGGCTACAATTCACTTGATAAAGACAGTGCCGAAAATTCATGAGTATCAACAAACATCGATATATTACTGATTTATAGTCTTCAAACTCTCTTTTTAATATATTTAATGGAAAAAATAATCAGTGGTGAAATTGGAAGAAATAAAAGTTCTTATAATAATATTAAAATTAATGTTAATAATGAAAATTCAATAATAATAATGATGATAATAATAATAATATAAAGTGATGATTTCTTGGTAGTAGCATTTATTATTTGAAACAATAAAATGATAATTTAAGCTTTTTGCTGCAAATAATGTATTTAATGAAAAAATTTTCGACTATAAGAAAGTCCTTGTCAATCTCCTGGAATTTAGCAATCTTCTTCCCGAAAATAAATTTCTATCTTTCTTTTATTTCCTTTTTCTTAATTCTCATTGGTCATAAATATAATATATACTTTCTTTTTATGAATTTTTTTTATTAAAAATTTTTTAAAATTTTACTGAAAATTAAAATTAAAAATAAAATAAAATAAATACCATTTAAAATCCAAAATGACACAAACTAAATTTTTTAAAATTTTTATAAAGCTTCTATAATTAGCTTCTAGAAGCCTAATAAAATATTTCAAAATATTTTAAAATAAAGCCTCCAATAACTATTTATATACGCTATTTAAATATTTCAATAAATGTGTCAATTTTGATTTTTAAATCCTATTTTTGAAAGATCATTTCCTAAAATTTTCTATATTATTTTAATTATTACTTTTTTTAAATTTATTATATTTTTTATATATTGTCAGTTATTCTCAAGGTCAAGTTTTATTCTTTTCTCTTTTTCTTATTTTTCGATTGGTTGAATGATCACCTCTTCATATCAATCCTATTCATTGGATAATATGATAGTTTTTCCTAATCACAACTTCTTATGTTTTTCTGCGTTGAAATATGTCACATTGCTTGCGGTTATTATTTTTGTTTTACTTGATATTTAATCTTTTTTTTATTTAGTGTTATATATTGAACATTCATTATTCAATTTTGATTTTTTATTTTATTTTATTTTGATTATTTATTTTATAATTTACAAAAAACTACCATTAGCCCGACAACACATTATATAATTTTATGCTTCAATCAACCGTAATAAAATTGAAGCATAAATAGTAATTATATTGTTTTATTATTCTCAATAATTATTATTATTATTAATTGTTTTGTGTAAGGTCTGTTGTATGCAACAATAACGCTCTTCATGACGGTGTTTGGATTGGTATTCATCACACATCTCTACAGCTGGAAAATGACCAAGAGTTTCGGATACATTTTGATTATCATTTACGTTGCATTTCTCGTCGTTTGTTGTATGTATGAACTAAACGTGTTCGGGTTTGTACATCCTCCTGAGTGTATATAACGCCTCCGTTTGGAGGATAAAATAGGTTTCGTCAATTTTGTTATTAGTTTAACGCAGAGTTGATTTTATTTGTGTCCTATGGCAACCGAGGGTCATCGTTTGGAGTTATAGTAATTTCCGGATTATTCAGTTATTTATTATTGTTGAATTCGTATCAATCCGATCAGTTATCATCGATTTAATACAATGTTTATTTTGACAGCCATTCTGTAACGTGTTTCTGTACATATTGATTGGTTGATTGATTGATTGATGATTGGATAATTGATTGGTTGATGATTGGATAATTGATTAATTGATTGATGATTGGATAATTGATTAATTGATTGATGATTGGATAATTGATTAATTGATTGATGATTTATTGATTGACAGATAACGTCATCGATTTTTTCCTTTTTTAAAACCGAATTCTCGTGATTAGTGTAGTTAATACATTTAATTCGGAAATCAATTAATTTATTAATTAATTTTAATAAATTTAGTTTAATTATTTATTTTTGATTGAGATATGATTGAGATTATCACATTTTTACGTTATTTTTCACTTTAAAGGTTCGGTAATTGTTTAAATAAATCGTAATAAGGATCGAATTGTCGAATTCAGGACAGGCAGTATTTTCTCCAAGAGAATCAAGTGAGCATCAGCAAAGTCTCTAGCGAGCCTTATGGAACCAAAGTATTACCAACATCAGTTATCTATCATAAAATTATATTCACTAAAAATAACATTGGCACAATCGGTTACTTTCTTGACCAAAGTTTCTTGAATAGAAAATGATTACACGGTCGAAGTCCTTTGACTATGTACAATCAAAATGTCAGTGACACCTAATATAAAGACCAATTATATTCTATATGACAAGTTTATTTTTCTAAAATAACAATATAAACAAGCTTGCTCATTCACTTACATATTCAAAAACATACAGAGTATGCAATGAGTATATCTATTTAGTTAATGAAATCGTGAAAGTTATAAAGTTGAGTGGCCATGGAGTGTAGTTTGTCTGCAGTAACGGATGCAATATTATATTCCTTTTCAGCAAAGACTCCATTTCATATGTACATAACTGACCGTAGGAAATTTAGTCTAATCACTCTCACACAAACGGAATTAGGCATTAAATGGCTATATATAATATACAATACAATCTCGTTTATCTTTCAAAATTATTTCCTATAAAAATTCTTGCTCGTTTTCAAATACCATTTATTAATTCTTTGGGACCACAAGTAAAACATGTCTTAAAATAAATTGTAAAATATACATAAAATTTGTGACATTCCTTTTCTTTTCTCCACTTTCATCAGACTTTAGGATAAAAATAATTATGCACAGATTTATTGGTTGATATCAGGAATTGTCACATTTTCCTATTGGCGCACATCGTAAAATGATGGTTAATTTCATGCGGACCAGTAATATTTATGAGTAGGAAATCAGGAAAACCAATTATCAAACACCATGAAATTAAATGATTTATTATTATAACTAAATATATAATTTTGTGAACCGGTAAAATCTTTATGTGATTTGGCGGTTGAGAAACACTGATCATATAATATTATGAAGATCATAGGCAAGGAAATTGATGACCTCACATTGGTGATGGAGATGAAAGGATTTGCCGATAATATATTCTCTCGTGAATTAATAAATTATGTCGTGGTTAAACAATATAAATTTATTATTTATAAATAAAACTGATCGGAACTTCTCCTCTTTCACTTCAAAAATTGTTTGACTTAGTTTTACATTGACATCCAACAAGATATTAAAATTGAGTGTACCAGAGTTTGATCAAATGAGTCCTTTCGAGGCTATTTAAATAGCTTGTATTAGAATTGGGAAGGAAGAATACCTTGAACCCTCAGCATTACCTGACAAACAATCCTTTTATTCTCTTAGGATTCAAGTCTTTGGGAAAAATAACCAAATTTTCCGAAAATTTAATCCATTAAATCTTACGATTTTTATCTTCTTTTTCGTCAAATGAAAACATACTCTGGGTAAAGCCTTCCGAATTAATTGAGAACATTTTGTTAATGGAAAATCTGACCGAAGAGAGGTGACTCGTGTGGATACGCATGTTTTGTATTTTTCTACTCACATATTTTTTCAGTCCCTTATGAGGATAATTAAAAAAAAGGATTTAATTTTCATTTAAAAAAGATGTTAAAAACTTAAATAAAATTATCATAATCAATTTAAAAAGCTTTTTTAATTTAAAATACTGCGTGATGAAATGGCTAGATTGTAAAATTCATATTTAAGAATGTTTGAAATTTAATTCGATAAAATGCCTATCAAATGCTCGTGTATAAATATTCCCATTTCAATATGTTAACTCATACTTACTAAAATATCCTCAAAATATGTGTACAGAGGCTGGTGAATAAGGCGCGGCAAAAGGATACCGAATTTGAGAAAACTCGCTCACCAAAAATTGAAAATGCTTAAATTAAAGATATAAACACCTACGCATGAATATTTATACTTGTTCGTTGTGATTTCGACTTATTCGATAGATGGTGCAATTTTATTTTGGATTCGTATTCGTTTGACGTTGGTTTATATATTTGCCACCATCACCTAAAAAACAAATGTGGAAATTGTTTAAGATATTATTTATTTAAATAATATTTTGTTTGTGTTAGAAATGTTTGGTTTTATTAATTCAAGTTGATTACCCCTGACTCAATGTGTCCCTTTAATCATAAATAACAAAACAATAAACTACCCAATGTATACTTGAATCACAAAAATCTCTCAAAATCCAAAAATACAATCAACGGCAGAGTTTTACAAGTTTAATCGGTTCTCCGCTCAGCGCTGATGCTTTGTCAAAATCTTTATCAATATTCACCTTTTTCTCCATTAACTTCCTTTTAATCGAACTTTTACTATTTGATCTGGCTCTCTTCCAATTCAATTTTATTTTCACGTCTCGAATATCTCCTAACTATATCCGTTCGTTTCCCTAACTTCCTGACTGTCGTAAAATCGGTTTCTTTGCGTCCGTAGCTGAAGGAGAATTCCGGTTTGCTCTGATTTTCCCATTCATTATCTACTCTTCGAAATCGGGATGAAAATTGGTTATTGTCAAGCCAATCTCTCTCCTGATATTCGACTCGACATATCTGCTTCGGCTGTCACCCAGAATGGTCCGACGAACAAAGATAATTAATGGCCCGCTCGAGCCTTTCTGCACGCACTATAATTTTCTTAGTCTTTTCCCATTAATCATCGTGACAAGATAATGGGCCTAAATTTTTCTTCTGTTTACTTTTCTCTTTGTTTACCCAACTCGAGATTTCTTTCTACTTGCTAATTAATTTCATTTTATTGTTTTTCATCTTTTACGCACATTTTCACACTCTTCCTAGCACTTTCTGAAAATTCCGTTATCACTATGTTATTCCTCGCTACCTCTTCCCCCAATGACCAATTTTCCAGACTCTAATTCGAATTTATGAATCCTTTATCGATTTTCCTCAATTCACATTTTTGTGCTTTTCCCATACACTGATGCACCTTCTCGAGCCTTTCTACCCATTTTATTTCTTCGTATTTTCAATTCTCTCCCTAGCGAGTCTTACATCTCTCTCATTCCTTTAATTACAAATATAATTTATTTTTCCTTTTAATTATTTTATAACCCCAACAGAAATAAAATTAGGATATTATTAATGGATGTTCTTAATATGTCCTACCCTAATAATTTCCAATATAACTTCTGATTGTTCTCTTCACCACATATTTGTATAAGATCTTGTTTTTTTATTTTTGTGCTTATATTATATCTTATGTTTTTCATTTTCTCATTTGCAGTCCTTGTAAAGATGTAAAATCTTTTTAAAAGATAAATAATTAAAATTCTAAAACATGTGCGAATTTATTTTCTGAAACAACCAAAATTTAAAAAAAAACTCTAAAAACATAAGAAAACCAACCGAAACAAATATCCGGTTCATATTGTTGAAAGGGGGTGGTCATAGTGTTAGAATCGATCAAGTGGACTAAGATGTCTAACACAAAATACTGATTTATCTGACTCCAAAGATAAACTTTCTGGCGTTTAAGTATTATAAATAATAAAATATGAATTAAAAAGACAACGCTTGTTTTCTGTCTAAAAGATATTTATTTATGCACAATATACAAATGCTAAATAGATTACCCAAAAATGCCACTACTATAAATAATAGAAATCGGTTATACAAACCGTCCTGAGGAAAACATATTACACGCTGGGACTAATTATCTCACAACGCTGAACTAATAAGATTGGATCAAGATGGAGGGAGAGTCCCAAAGTTTGCGCGATCGAGAAGAACCGGGTTGTTTTACCGTTACCTAATAAATTCCCTCTTTAACTTTAATCCCAACAATTAAATCAAACAGAAATGTTGATACCTGTGGTCGGGTCTGCTAACTGTATATTAATAAGAAAAATAAATAGATAAAACAACATTATGATTAATATCTATCGACAGCAGGATTTTTCTTTAAATTCTTAACTACTAATTTAAAACCACTTTTATATATTTCCAACAATTGACAACTGGTTTGAACTAATTTTCCTTCAGACTATCACAGGTGTTGTTAATCTGCTTAGTTTATTGACTCTCAATAGTCATTGCTTGGGAATTAATTTCTTCAATGTTTTTCAATCAATATCGATTATAGCTTGTTGATTTTAATTTTCTGTTTGTGGTGACTATTATTCCTCCTTATATAATATTATATAAATTACTATATATAGTAAATTATTTATACTTATTTTAGTCATTATATATTTATATATAGCAGTGGTTCTTAATTAATATAAAAGGGAGGAACACCATTCACATGATTTTTTTACGTGGAACACTGACAAAAAATACTTGCCCACAATGAGTAACCAATCACAAATTACTATAAATCTCTCGTAAACGTAAACAATGCCTTCTTATAAGCAAAGAAAATACCACGCGCAACAATAACAAGCAATAGAAACTGTTTAAATGCAAATTTAAAGATAAATGTCATTTTTTCGCGGAACACTGGAAGCGTAATCGTGGAACACTGATGTTCCGTGGAATACGGGTTGAGAACCACTGATATATTGTATTTATTGTTTATGTATAGTAATTATTATCTAATTTTATCAATTATTATTATTAAGTGAATCTTAGTGCCTTACGACTATCATACTATCACCTCAAACCCCAACAAAAGTTAGATAATAATTAACAGCTGCTATCAATAGGATAGCCATTCAAAAATGAACAAAATTATAATTTTAACATTTTTTCCATATGTTGAGGATACCTAAATAACAATTTATAAAGAAATAAATAAAATTACCTGGGGGAAGATCGCCATGACAAACGGGACAATCTAGAGAAACTCAGAAAAGAAAACGGAAGTGAAAAGAAATTAAGAATGAGAAAGAGAAAGGAAATAAAAGTTTTCAAACAGGAAAATAAAAATCAAGGTCAGTACTAATTAATTAGTACAGAATGGAAAAGGAATTTTGAAATCGGGGAAAAAGGAAAACAACAATACCCTTATCTCAACAGCTTGCCAGTGATAACAGAATTGATGGGAGAAGGCGGTCAAACAAAAAAGGGAAAACAACTTGACAGCTGTCAGAGATAAAAATAGGACAGTCGGGAAAAGCAGGAGAAGGAAAATGGAAAACACTTGATTATCTGGAGTGCCACAAGAAAAGCAAACTATATAAGGGAAAACTGGTGAACATGAAATTAGAACAAAAGAGAGAAGAAAATTAGAGACAAAGTGACGCGAAATTGAAAACAATTTGGAAGACGATTTGAGAGACGATTTGAGAGACGACTTGAGAGACGATTTGAGAGACGATTTGAGAGATAAAATTATTGGAGAAAATTAGACGTTGGAGGAAACGTTGTTGGACAAACGATTGTCAAAATAATTGCAAAGGAAATAATTGCGGAGAATAACTATTGGAGAATAGTTGAAGAAAAGAATTAGTTGAAAAACAAAACGAAAAGAAGTTGTTTGATTATTTGAATAAAGTTGTGAAGAAAGCCAAAGAAAACAACCAGCTCAAAATCCCAGTTTAGAAACCAATCAGTAATTTGTGATCTTTAAACCCGGTGTTATACACAAGTGCTATTCCTCACCGAGTGTTGCAATAAGCATTGTATAATCACCAAGCAGAGTGTTGAATTTATTGTCAGTGTCAAGTGAAAGTTTATTTGTGATTATCAATAAAGATTTCTGTTGTCAAGCGTTATTTGTGAATCGTATAAAGACACGCTTGGAGTCAGAGTAACATTTAAAATTATCACCAACTCAATAACCCAACACATAGAACAAAATATGCAATTATTTACAAATTTGAAAATTTTATCAAAAAAATTAAATTATATCAAATTCATGGCAAAAAGAAAAACGATTTAGGGAAATCTAAAGAAAATTTCTACATAATCTGTTGATCAGTCCGTTCTGAAATTGAAGTTACATTAAAAATTTCATTCCTTCCTACAATTCCAAATCGCAATATAATTAACTCATCTGTCAGGCTGGAAATTTTGGTTGAAAAATTAGGCCACATTTTCAAGGGGAAAAATTAAATTCATTTTCTCGATTTATTTTCTTCGTTCACTGAAATTTAATACGAGTGAACAGTTTTCCCAAATCGCAAATGCCACTGCTATTACCAATAATACATGAAGATTTGGGATAATTTTTGTTTAAATCCCTCCATCAAAATTATACGAGATTGAACTTTTATAAGAGGTTTGGCCAGTTATATTTGGAAAGGTATCCTCTGTTTAACTTTTTTCTAAAATAGGAATATTAATTTTAATTTTTTCTATTACTAAAGTTTTTCATCACATACCTGAATATGCAATATAGCTTCCATGGGGGTGAACAGTAAGGGGGTATGCCATAACAACTTACCCATCTGTACAACTATATATATCCCGTTAAATACTAAAAATAACACTGGGACAAGAAATTGTACAAGAACATGGTAACAACTTAAAACCAAATATAAAATACTTCAGAAATTTATCCTGCAGTTTTTGAGATACCATAATTTTTAAATTTTAATGGTTTTACATTCTGAACAATTTTTTGGAATCTCATTTCATTTAGTTTGATAAAAAGATTGAATGAAATTTGTTTTTTCTTCTGGAATTCACTGAACAAACGGGGACATTTCAACGACCTCAATGACTTCTGTTATGTAAGCGAAAATTCACCGCGACGTTACAGGAAACTTATTAAAAATGTTTCAGAACGAGTTATTCTGGTGTGCACTGTCAATTTACAACGTCTTTAAAAACGTTTGTAATTTCCTTAATGTTAAAGAGATTTCGTCGTAGGTAGAGGAGAAGAATAAAAATATAACCCATTTTTGCCCAGTGTTCCAATATTGGAACATTTAGTATTTTTACCCCCACTCCATTATTCTCGGCGCAATAAAAGTTTAGACTGCAACAGTCTACAGCTAGCAAGCGTAGAGATCGTGTCTTGTATTATTTTTGCAGGTTTGAACCTGTTAGAGTGAGCAGTGCTTTTCTATTTGCATCAATAAATTAGGGTTAGGGACAAAAAATTTGAGCAAAAATGGGATAAAATGAGTGCCGATTATAGACTTATTTTTTTTGAAAAATACGTCGCCTCATATTCTCGCAAATACAAAAAAAAATTTGCAAAGTTTATTTCTCCACGTCACAAATGTGAAAGATATTAATAGGAAAACAAAATATGAATATAGATAGAAAAAATATCAAAATCACTTGAAAAAGGCATCGCCGAAAATTTGTGAATATCAGAAAAAACATCAATAATTTTACTGATTCATTGAACAGGATGCACAACCCACGGCCCGCAGGCCAGATGTTGCTCTCGTGGCAAGTTATAAACATAATAAACTTCCCGTGAATTACTGCAATTTTATGAAAGAATTTAAACTTCATTGTACTATAAAAATAGTTAAAATTTTATTAATATTCGATTATTATTATAATGATTTTTATGTGTTAATATATAATTTTTTTGGTTTATAAGTTATTAATTGAATTATTTTGTTCGTGTTTAAATCACCTAAATTGTAATGTTTTTAAAAATATAAATTTGAATTTACGAAAAATTTCTTTTGTTTATACTTTGTCAAATCAAGATTAATTATTAAAAATATATATTATTAATTATATTATCAAAAAAATATTATTAATTTCATATTGATAATATCTGAAAATAGCTTTTAAGGAAAATATCATTTTGGCATTTTTTAGGAATCTTCGTTCAGACAAATATGGCAAAATTAAAGGGATAGCTTTAAAGTTGTTTTCACAGTTTGGAAGTACCTACATATGTGAGAAAACAATCTATATAATGAACCAAAATACAAATAAAATGAGATCAAACCTCACTGATAGCAACCTAAACTCTATTTTGAAGATTGCAACAACTGAATTACAACCAAACATTGATAAAATCATTATAAGAACTTTTATTTCTTTCAATTTTACCACTGATTATTTTTTCCATTGAATTTATTAAAAAGAGTTTGAAGACTATAAATCAGTAATATATCGATGTTTGTTGATACTGACGAATCTTTGGCACTGCCTTTTTCAAGTGAATTCGATTGAAAAATGTTCTTATAATAAAATAGTAACTTATATTATAATTATTCCACTAAATAAAATATTAAATTAAAATTTCATTCTCCTTGCTTTCTTACTTACAAGTTCATCAATAATGTCATCTAAGTTATTACTAAGTTACTTAAATTACTCAATCTCTCTTGGAACTTCAACGATCTTGAATAAGATTTAATTATTTTTATTTGTTTAGAAAAACTTCTTTCACCTGTTGGAACTGTGACTGACAAGATTAAATATATTTTTAAGGTTAGAGAAAAGTGGCACAAGATTTTAGAAAAGTACTGCAAAACAGCGCAAACACTAAATGAGCTGCTAAATCTATATTGAATCGTGAATTAAGTATTTATTACTAGATTCTAAGGCATATAGTGATTAAAAAAAGATGTATGGACAAGCTGAAAACATTTCCTTTCTGCTGCGATTTTATTGTTCACGCAATTTTTGCCGAACTTTTAGTGCATTCATAATCGAAACGACGAATTTTCTTTCGAGACCTTTAAAAGGAAATTGTAGATTAATATCAAGATTAGTTGCTAATGGTGGGACATCAATAATATATTTGTTAAAGGTTGCAGGAGATCTAGAAGAATTTATAAATTGATAATTTTATAAAGTACCTTGACTGATTCATTAATGCATTAGTTTACATTAATATTTTTAAGGATATTGTTGGTTTCTTGGGTTGGTGGTAATATTTAAAAGTTACCAATCAAATCTCTGACTCCAAAGCGTGCTATATTTGATCCACAAAATAACAATTCTCAGACAAGATAAACTATTATTGATTATCACAATTGATTACACGAATTATAACAAAACGATCGATTCAATACTCAAATAGGTAATTACACAGAGCTTATTACGACACTTTGTGAATCTATTCTAATAGTTCTACTCGTATAATTCCCAATTACTGAATAATCACCAGCCGATCTGACTCAGTAGTTTGGTAAATTGAATTGAATTTCCTTTCCTTTGACTTGAATTTATCCAGTATACTATAAACTTTTCTTATTGAACTCAATATTATCGCACCGTTTAGTTCAAATATTTTCCCTTATTTCCAATTTCTAATTTCTCACTTTTAATTTCTCTAATTCCAAATTATTTCTCGACTATCTTTTAATTTTTCCCTCTGATATCATTAAGAAAACCTTTGCTTTTACAGTCCGCCCTTGTCCGACACATGTGATAATTTATTTTTTCATTCCTGTCTCCATAATTTGTACAGCTCCTGTATTATCACTGACAGTTCGATACTCGGATCATTTGTCATTTTTTCCATTTCTGCTTCTGGCATTTTTCATACTTTTTCTATTTCCTACATAATCTCTGAAAATTCGGAGACGCCGATTTTATTTTCGAGTTTTGTTTTTGTTTTCCAATTTTGGAATATTACCCACAAGTTAAAAATGGTTAAAAACAAGAGTGCAAGAAAAATTGTTTTCTTGTTAGAGATGTGTAATCATTTGCCTACCCTGAAACATAGGTTCATAATTATAAATAGGGCTTTTTGAAACCTATTTGAAAGTCGACAGGATGAGAACATTGAAAAATTTTATTTAATTCTGACATACAAAAATATTTATTATAATTACACCGAAGAATTCATTGTTTCATTAAAAGGGTCTCCTTTACATTGATATTGATTGGGAGGTTCCAGATTGCTACTGTAAACATTGGGAATCGTGCTTAAATTTTTCATCTTAATTAAAGCTTTGGGATTTTTCCAATTTTCCCGAACCATTTGGCGTTGAGATCTAAGAAATATGTGAACTGGTTTGCCAGAACTGAAAATTTTGTGTTCCAGAGATTTCCGAATCACTTTCAGAATTCCCACTACAGAAGTAGCAAACAAGAACAACGCCAACACATTGAGGACTAAATACAGGGGTTGATAGATGTAAATTACAGATTTGGAGGAAATGTATGAGGATAAATCAACTGAAAATTTAAAAACTTTTAATATTGAAACGAATGAAAAATAATTTCAATGACAATTATTTAAGGATGGGTTTATTTTTAATTAACAAAAATAATTAAATCAAACGAATTAATAAAAAAATAATTAAAAAATTACTATTTATAATCAAATAAAATAAAAATACAAGTTACTAATTATAGTAATTAATATCATTTTAATAATTACTATAAATAGATTTATTTTTAGAATTATTTTATTGGTCAAACAAAAATATATGAGCTTTTTAATTCGTTAGTGAATTATACACCTAAATCCGAAATATAAAAGTTTCTATAATCTAAAAACAATCGATAAAATTATAATATAGGAACACACAAACTTACTTGTTTGCAAATTTAATGTTCTGAAAGTTAAAAGTTTTATTATAGTAATTGAGAAAGTGACAGAAAAATAATTTTACATACAAACACAGCACACATAATATAAAATACACGCAAATTTATTATAGGTTTTTTTATTCCGAAAGTTAAAAGTAATTAACATATTGTTAAAATATCATTATTTTTAATATATTAAAAATCATGGCGGAACAAATTTTGGAATTTCAATCGGACAACTCTACTTTGAGTTTTCGAGAAAAGGACGACAAAAAATCGTAAGATCTGTTTATAAAATATTTTTGAAGTTAATATTTCTTTAGATTTTCAGATATTTCTTTGGAAACACTTGCTCTTTGCGAAGGTGAAGATGAGACAATGTAAGAATTTTTTCATTTAATTACAAATAATTAAAATATTTTACAGCATATCAGATATTCCTGGTCAAACGCCTTTGTGTGAAGGTAGCATTTATAATATGTGTTTGGTCATTACTTTATTTATTTATAGTAAAAAAATAATAACTTACATTTTATTGAAATAATTCCAAATAAATTCATTAAGTTCCTAAAAAACACCTGAAATTTAATTATCAATATTTTATATTATAAATGCTGACTACAAGTAATATTTAAGAGCTTGAATAATGATCTCATAATTATATAAATTCAAAATTCAAGCCCTAAAATTTACTTAAATTTAGAAAACTTACTTCTAAAACCATTAATAAAATTGAATAAATGAAGTAAATAACTTCACTGATGAACACACCAACGTGTATTATAGAGACTTAACTTTCAGAATTAGATGTATGCAAAACTTTTCAGTTAGCAGTAAACAATATTCAAAGAAATCATTTTAATAAAGGCAATGTCGAAAATTTGTGTTGCATAGAAAATTAATTTTTAATCTTTTGTAATAATGAAAATAAAGGAAATATCAAATATCACTTTTCATTTTTTCTGGCAACTTTTACTATTTGTGTCAATTCAGTTTGGAGGAGTGGTTTAATGCTTATCTAATATTTACTACTTATACAATATCCACAGGATGTAGGTAAGTAAGCCAGTTACCATCCCAGTATTCATAACATATGATAATAAAGAGAGCAGCATCTCTTGTAAAATACATTTTCGCATTTTTGATACTATAGATATCCAACTTCTTTCTCCCTATTTTTGTAAATTCTTTTTCATTAACTGTTCGTAATATCAAGCGTCAAACATGCGAGCATTAAGGACACTTAAATAGTGCTACGCATCAAATGGTTATAGAGTCCTCAATTAGTCATTAGCTAATTGGATTCATGGACGTCCGCAGGAATTTTTCCAAGGGGGGGGCAAAAATATTTTTTTTACCAAGTAGGCATTTTTTCTAGGGGGGAAAAGAATTGAAAAAAAATGCATGTGTATAATAAATATTTGGGGCACTATACAAAATAGGACTTTTTTTCGTTTATTTACAAAATAGAACACATTTTTATAGTCAGTTAATATTGAAAGTTTTTATACAAATAAGATGATTTGAAATCATTGATTTCCAGATATAATTAATAACATTAAAAAAACAGGAAGCCTCTTTAAATTAAATTTTTTTATTAATTTTTTTTTGTCTTGAGTTTTTCAAAGATTGTTTGAGCGCATCTATTAAAATGTGTTTAAATTAATCGAAAAATAGAATGGTTTGGAAAATTCAGGGGGGCAAGTGCCCCCCCCCCCCCCTCCCCTTCTTGCGGACGCCCATGATTGGATCCATTCAAAAGTCCGCGAGTAATTAAGAAAATTAAAGATACTAATTCAATTCAGAATTAAATTGAGATATTTAAAACAAATAAATAAAGAATTTCATCAAAATTTGACAGTATTTGACATAATAATTTTTTCTGAATAATTTATTTTATTTTAAATTTAATCCGATAATTTTTCCGTGTTCATATTTCGTCCCGCCTGTCAATTTCACTGATTCAGTTTTATTGACATTTCTCTTTTTTAATCAAATTAATTAATTATTAAATTAATAAAATTAAATTCATCTCTCTTTTTAAAATTTATTCAGATATTTTAACATCGTTTAAATAAAATAATAATTTATTCATTTTATTTTCTAAAGATTTATAATAATAATAATAATAATAATAATAATAATAATAATAATAATAATAATAATAATAATAATAATAATAATAATAATAATAATAATAATAATAATAATAATAATAATAATAATAATAATAATAATAATAATAATAATAATAATAATGTCTTTTTCAGATTTGAAAAATTAATTATATAACAAACAATTGTAATAATTTAATAATCAAAAAATAATTAAAATTTATTAACTAATTTTTAATTAGATTGGATGATTGAAGTAAATACTTCATATATACTTCATATGCGTTCAAAAAATGAGTGAATTTTACGCTACCGTAAATAAAAAGTAATATTAAAACAAAAAATAAGAACATAAACATAATTGGCAAAAATTGGGTGGATAATAGATATAAATTTAATGACGGCTTAAAGGGAGTAAAAATTTTGGAAAGTTGAGAAGTTTCAGACAGAGCTAGATGAAAATAATAGTATAAATAAAAGCTATTGAAAAATTTAATAATAAAGAATAAAAAATATTTTTGATTTATGAAAGACATTGAATACTGCGTTATTGTGCACGGGATCCATTCTAGTCAAAGAATTTTGAGTAATACTCTCAATGCCTATTGATAAACTTCTAAATTAAATTTGCTATATTGCAGAAAATATGAACAGTGCTTGATGCACACACATACACATTTGTGGCATGCAGTCAAAGGCACGTGACTACTTAGACGTAATCTTAGATTAAATACAAATGTATATAAATGTATATATTTCTAACTGTATGTTAATCATTTGATTGGCCATAGTGTCGCATATCATACTGGAAATGGCAAAGATTACAAGAAGTCATTGATTGCATTGTAAACCCTAACAATAAAATAACGACAGTGAGGACCTAAACATGTGGGATTTTCATTATTTCATGTATTGTTTTTTGTTTATATCTATAAAGTTTATTTTTTATCTAGATCAATTTCTTATGGCATTCTACTTCATTAATAATCGTGATTTTCTTTGTTTTAATATTTTTTTATTCTAAATCTTTTTGCAGGAAATTGTAAAAAATAATTTCTTTTCTAATTTTTTCTTGATTCTTAAACCAAAAATATTAGAATTTATGTTTTAATTAAGAATTTGAATGAAACTATTTAAATAAAAACTAAATGGAAATTATGTTGGATATTATATTTTTAGTAGTCGAATAAATATTTAATAATTTGTTTTATTAAGGGGGATTTTCATTTAATTTATCTATTAGTAAATTTATTTCCGGGAATATTCCTCCGAGACGGTTCTAGCTAATTATTATTATTTCAATTAATTAAGATATCGGGTATTTATATAATATTTTTGGGATTAGACATATTACTATTACTATTATTATTATTATCATTATTATTATTATTATTATTATTATTATTATTATTATTATTATTATTATTATTATTATTATTATTATTATTATTATTATTATTATTATTATTATTATTATTATTATTATTATTATTATTATTATTATTATTATTATTATTATTATTATTATTATTATTATTATTATTATTATTATTATTATTATTATTATTATTATTATTATTATTATTATTATTATTATTATTATTATTATTATTATTATTATTAATGATAATAAAAATAATAATAATATTAACGGGATTATTGTGGAATTATATTACCATGCGTTCCCATTAAAGCGTGACTAACCCCGCCCCCCCCCCTCTATAATTTTGGAAATTTGGTCACCAAGGTCAGATTTTAAATTGACATTTAATTACATTTCAATTCACATGGACGATTTGCTTATTTTTTCCATACACATATTTAAAACTTCATCTGTTCCTTTCATTGAACTCTACTCTAATTTAAACAATAATAAAAATCAACACTTCATACACTGTAAACTTCTAACAAGAACATTTCTCCAATCAAGATTGCATTTGAATGTAATTAAAAGAAAAAAGATAAAAAGAATATCACGTACCTCGTTAGGAAGTTCTTGCCAGCAGTTGATGCCTCTATGACCATCATGGCACTGTCAGGAGGATTTGCTTATAATTTGATATGTAATATTCAACTTATTTCATTATATATAGATAAAATATTCATATTAAATTTTGTTTAAATAAACCAGTAAAATATTGTCGAAATATATCGTGAAAAGAATGTTGGATTGGCGTTATCTTATAATTAAATCATTGCCATGTATGTTTAACTATTTATTCAATAATAATAATAATAATAATAATAATAATAATAATAATAATAATAATAATAATAATAATAATAATAATAATAATAATAATAATAATAATTATAATAATAATAATAATAATAATAATAATAATAATAATAATAATAATAATAATAATAATAATAATAAGAAGAAGAAGAAGAAGAAGAAGAAGAAGAAGAAGAAGAAGAAGAATAAGAAGAAGAAATCAATGAAATCATGAATTTGATCTGTTGTCATTGACCTTGAGAATAACTGATAATATAAAAATATAATAAATTAAAAAAAGTAATAATTAAAATAATATAGAAAATTTTAGGAAATACATTTTCAAAAGATAGGATTTAAAAAACAAATTTGACAAATTTTTTGAAATATTTAAATTGGAGGCTTTATTTTGTAATATTTTAAAATATTTTATTAAAGTGAGCTTCTAGGGACTGATTATAGAAGCTTTAAAAATTTAAAAATTTTAGTTGTAATTTTGAATTTAAAATTTTTAAAAATTCAGAAATAGAAAGTATATCATTATATTATATTATATTTATATCCACTGACAAGTAAGAAAAAAGATATAAAAGAAAGATAGAAATGTATATTCGGGAAGGAGATTGACAAGCACTATCTTATAGTCGAAAATCTTTTCATTAAATACATTATTTGCAGCAAAAGGCTTAAATTATCACTTTAATGTTTTAAATAATAAATGCTGCTACCAAGAAATCATCACTTAATAATAATAATAATAATAATATTTATAATAATAATAATAATAATAATAATAATAATAATAATAATAATAATAATAATAATAATAATAATAATAATAATATCACAAAGCTTGTGCTATTTATTTTAAAGTGTAAGACATCCGACAAAAAGTTTACACCATTAATTTATAAATTAAACGCTAAGGATAATCGGCTGCACTTGTAAACAGTTTCTGTGTATCGATTAATTTTTTTTTCAGCAGAGGTAATTATGATTTTTCATACGCCATGTTTACAAGTTAACAGATGATTTGCGACCAAGCTAATAAGCAATGTTGTATACTTACCTGGCGCGAATAGAAATCTTTGCATCTCCTGAATAGTACTGATGAGGGCGTAAAGCTCAAAAATAGTTACTATTAGGATTTGCACTGGGTATCACAAAGCTTATGCTGTTAATTTTAAAGTATAAGACATCCGACAAAAAAATATAAGGATGTGATAAGTAAAAATAATTACTAAGAATATTTATATAATTTCTTCATAAATATTTTTGAAAATGTTTTCATACATTTAATTTACACATTGTTTTAATTTGACAATCAACTTAACCTATATGTTTCAAACTTACAAGAAAGTGAAGGAACGTATTTAAGCGATCGGTCGCATATAACATCTGGAATGATGGCGTGGTTCGGTACCAATGAGTGACAGAAATCCAACGACAATTTAGGAACGATTGAAAGATTCTGTAAACCGCACAACTCATAGAAATACTGATGGTTGAGGAACAACTGTAAACAAATCAAAATAATCATTTAAACAAAATTCTAATTATGACACAACTCCAACTTCAAGGTGCATTATTCGATTGATAGCTTCTTTTCTATGATCCATAAACTGTTTGATTCTTGATAACTTGTGAGTTTGCCAATGCCGATGAACTGGATTTATGCGATCATTGTTGAATTTTGATAGCTCTTCTTTGATGTCTTTGATACTCCGTATTCTCAAGCTGTTTCCGGATTTTTTAGACAACCAATTTGAATGATCACGGGAAGTCAACAGAACAAGTAAGTTCATACAAATGATAGAAAGGAGAATGATAATTGCAGCAATTGCCAAATGAGCTGAGACCAAACATTCCAGATGGTGATGCTTAGTCCAATGAAGCAGGCTTGATTTCGTTCGGACATTGCTCGAGTTATGATTGGCCTAAAATAATATTTTATTATTATAATTATTAAAATCAATATTATTATTATTATTATTATTATTATTATTATTATTATTTTATTGTGGTTAATTTTAATATTTTAATTATTAATAAATATTAGGCCTACTACTAATAATAATTATTGCAATAACATATATTTGATAAATTCTAAATCAAAATTATATTTATTATTTCTAAGTTATTTTCAAAGGAAACAATTTGTCACAATTATGATTACATTTGATTACCGGATAAATTAAGAAATAAAATTAAAGTTTTCGATAATAATAATAATAATAATAATATTAATAATAATAATAATAATAATAATAATAATAATAATAATAATAATAATAATAATAATAATAATAATAATAATAATAATAATAATAATAATATTAATAATAATAATAATAATAATAATAATAATAATAATAATAATAATAATAATAATAATAATAATAATAATAATAATAAAAGAGAAATTATTAATTCAATATCAGAAAGTAATTAATAGAATTAATTATTCACAAATTATTGATTAACTGTGAAGATGTGAAAGTGTAAATCAATAATCTATGCAAATCGAGAAATTGTTTTCAAAATAAATAAAAAATACATTTCTGATAAAAGTGAAATGTTAGTAGACAATGTGGGAGCAAAATTTCATTCTCTGCATGGATGACAGGATTGATGATTTCCTATCCAACCGTCGCAACGGAATTAATTATCTCTCTCTAATTCTCTTTTCGTTGTCAGATATTTTTTATTAAATCTTTAAACATTTCGATTTTTCACTTTATATATTAATTTTCATTTGTATCAGAATAAATATAGTTCATGTTGTATATATTCCATTTCACCTCCCTCGCTCCTTCCTTCCTCCCTCCCCTCCTTCTACTCCTCCTTCCTCCCCTCCATAAATTTAATAATTCAACTAGTAGACTTTCTAACTAGTGTATCTTTTACAGCTGATTAATATGATCATTTAGTTCAAGGTATTCCACTATAAGGTCTTGTTGATTTTAAGCTTATATGATGCCTTTTCTTTGTTTGACTAAGGTCTTTTGCAACAACAATTAAATCCAAGAAAAACTTTTGACCAAAACAGTAAAATTGAACTTGAAATTGAATGGAGACCTACGAAAGGTTTTATATTTAAAATTATATATTTATGTAATTTTTAAATAATATTTTATTTTAATTATTATCAAGATAGAACTCAATGAGTTATATCATGCGATTTAGCTGCTACATGCAGAACTTTTGCCGGCAGATTTGAGCATTAATAATAAGTAGGGAAAATTTAAAAAGGAAATAAAACTCAAAAACATCAAGAAGAAAACATTTATTAAATCTCACAGGCAACATTTACATCGGAAAACGGGAAATATTAACGATAAAATTCAAATAAAAATAAATAAATTGCAATTTTTTTCATAAATTGTTTAAATTGTTGAAAGAAAATAAAACTCAACTTAGTTTCAATATATCTGTAGGGAAAAGATAATTCCTTGCATATTTTTAACAATTTGCCTATTTCTAGTTCTTCTATTTGTACAACTTAAACAAAAATACAACAATGACAACATGACTTATCAAATACTCAAGCCTTGCTAAACGGAAGTGCAAAATCGCAACATCCCTGACATAATACACCAATTAACGTGTAATATTTGTGTTAATACTAGAACTATCAGACCAATCAAAATGACTGGTTTTACTTTTTATCATTAATTCATCATCGATTTTTAATTAATTTTTATGAATTATGTTATGACTTTTCTAGTGATACATATATGTTTATTATAATGAATTTTATTTTTTGTTTGCTTAATTATAGAAAAAGTTTTTTTACTTTGGCTACTTATACCAACACCAGTCAAAATGAGTGTTTATTGGTAATTCTAGTGTTTACAACCAGTGCCGGATTAAACATTTAGGGGGCTCTGTGTGGCTGTGCCAAAATAAATCTGGGGCCCCTTTTGTTAGGCATAATTTTAATTCGTTCCTATAGGTATTTAGTCAAATTTGAGATCAATAGAATAATCTGAATAAATGTATAATGAACAAAGAAATGAGAAAAATATTTGATAAAATAAATTACCTAAAAATTGAATTATTTACTAAATTCAATCGCCTCTTCGGTCTTCTTGGGTGTTACTGTTAGTTATAACGTCTCCATCAAAATGACCATAATTATTGATACTTGTGATTTAAAACTTATATAGTGTTATTTAATATGATCACAAGATCATTTGCTTCTCGTCGTGTTTCTAGTTTTTGATCATTACCTGCAAGACATGTTAAAGCTTCTATTATATTGTTGTATCCGTCTGACAAAGAATGCTTCTGGTCTAGTTGATCATCTTTGGAGATAGATTTTAAAAGTAAATTTTTGGATCCCAAACAACATTTCATAACTGCCCATTTAGATGAAGATGCAGTAAAGAAATTTGATAATTTCAGCACAAAGCAAAACAAATTAACAGTGTCGACACAACATTCAACAGTTGAAGTTCCAACTAAATTTAGGGAATGAGCAGCACATGGTATGAAGTGTTCGTTCGAGTTCCAATTTAGAATAACAGCAAAAAAATGTTAACCCTAAATTTAACCAAAACGTCATGAGGGGCCAAACAAAATAAAAATTATGTCATTGAAAAATGTAAGTCGAAAAAATTTATAAAAAATTTGTTTATCCAAATTTTTCAATAAATTTAATTAAATAATTATTGATTAAAACGAATAAAAAGTTTTTATTAAAGTCTATTTACCTTCAAGATAATTTGATTGAGATGGATAAATTGTTTCTTGGGGTTCCACATCTGCCGGATGTCAAGGAAGGTCCAGTAGCACCGGTACAGAATTAGTGCCGTATCAATCAGCATGAAAAATAATCGAATTTTGAAAATATCTATTGTTAGAAAATTAAGGCTTTTGTTGTGGAACTGCCATTTGTCATGGATGATTGATAAATTTTCATACGGTGTCGTCTGTTTGATTCTCGTCTGGAAATACCTTCTAAACCTTCCAGATTTGGAAGCAATTCTCAATTTAAATTCTTTCTCATTTGGTTTCAGTGTAACTTTCATACGTTCCTGAGAAGTTTCTAATCTAATAATAATAATAATAATAATAATAATAATAATAATAATAATAATAATAATAATAATAATAATAATAATAATAATAATAATAATAATAATAATAATAATAATAATAATAATAATAATAATAATAATAATAATAATAATAATAATAATAATAATAATAATAATCATACAAATAAATTGATTAGAACTAATTTTATAGTTGAAAATTCTTTCATTTTATTAAATATATATTCCGCAGCAAAAGGCTAAAATTATCATTTAATTGCTTTATAAGAACTTCTTTCTATTTTCACCTCTGATTTCCTTTGAATTGACATTGTATTTATTAAAAAATTGAATATAAATCAATATGGTTATCGATTAATTTTTTTTATATTCATGGGTTTTCGGCACAGCCTTCAAAAATCACTTGAAAAAGGCATCAATATATTTTCTGATTCATGATCAACTTTTAAATAAATACAATTTAATTGTTTAACAAAAATAATAATAATAATAATAATAATAATAATAATAATAATAATAATAATAATAATAATAATAATAATAATAATAATATAAATAGAATATATAATAATAATAATAATAATAATAATATTAAATAATAAATTAAAAATTTAGTTTTGACTGCAAATTTTAAGTTTTATTAAATGATAAATTTCGATTATGAAATAATCCCTTTCAATGAATTCTAACAAACAGTTGGAATGTGCAATTCTGTTTCCTTCAACAAAACTGACTTAAATAAAACAATTTTCCAAAATGTAAAATATAAAATCTAAAGTTTAAAATCCAAAAATTTATTTTAAATTTTTAATTCCACATTTTAATCTTTATTTATGCTTTTCTAATTTTTGAAATTTTGAAATTAATTTTCGATGTTAAAATTTGTAGAAATTTATTAGATTTTATAACTAAAAAAGTCAAAAAAAATGTCATGATTTAATTAAAAATCTTTTTCATCGAGCAATTCTCTTGACTAAACGATTTTTCTAATTTCGGACGACTTTTGCTGTCTTGTCGACATAATTAAATCCGACTCCAGTGGCCAATAAAACCTGTTGGGAAATTCAGAGGATGAAAGCTAGAATAAATAATACCATGTTTACATAGAGGTTATTTTAAGTAAGTTGAAAATCGCTGTGATTTTACAGAATGAAGGGAATAAAATTTTTCCTTTTTCTAAGGAAGTAAATGAGATGTAAATATCCCTTTCTACGTTTCTAAATTTTAGTATCTTAATGCACAATTATATAATAAATTAAATGCTAATAAAGTTGAGGAAGTTGGCAGAGCCTATAAAAGACCTAACTTAATATTTTATAAGCAGACAATTTCTAAGTCATATTCAAGTGTCATTTTTTGTGGTTAAATAGAAAATACACAAATGCGAAATTAAATTAAAATTGTCAGCTCATTTGTGATATTGAATGAATGATGTGGACCGACTGGATATATTTCCCATTTATCCGTTGATCCTGATTCTGCCAATTAAAAAGTATAATGCATTTATTTCGTATATGATATAAATAAAAAATTTGTAGATTATAATATTTCATATTTATTATAATTTTCTGGTCATTTAGAATATATTTTTTGAAAATAGTAAGATTCATTAAATTGTCATTTAAATAAATTTTTTAAGCTATTATAAAATCTTTTCCATAAGAAATTATTATGGGAAATTGTTCTTGATGTGATTATAACTTACATTTCTCACCTTTACTTCTCTAATACAGATGGAAAGGTAGAATGTGATAAAACGCTAGAAAACCCTTAAATTGCATATTTTTATAATTAAAAAGTCTCGAAATAAATTTTGTCCGCCTGTGTGCATTTTTATTATATGGTTTGTGTGTGTAGATTCAAGAATTGGGAGGTATCCTAATATTTGTGGTTACCTTGGTCCATTGAAGTTCAAGAGGATTGAGAAGAAAATGTACAATACAAAGATTTACTATATAATCAACATCACGCTGAAGATGAAGTAAAATATTTTTTTATAGAAAATCACTCACAATTCAAAAAATTCATTCTGTACAAACGTACTCATCATTTAGGATCCATCAACCCCTTGGGATTAAACTTCAAAAATTTTTACTTTCACCGAGTACAAAAGATTGAAGTCATAGATAAAAGCTATAATTTCAAACAACCACATCCACAATATAAATTTATTCCTTTAAAATATTCATACTAAAAAGCATTTTAAGCATTTTTCTCAGAATTTTAATATTTTCATTGAAAACTTTATTTTGATTCATAATAAATTATTTTTTGACAGACTTTATTCATGCCAATATTCTTGCACGTATTATTATTATTATTATTATTATTATTATTATTATTATTATTATTATTATTATTATTATTATTATTATTATTATTATTATTATTATTATTATTATTATTATTATTATATTATTATTATTATTATTATTATTATTATTATTATTATTATTATTATTATTATTATTATTATTATTATTATTATTATTATTATTATTATTATTATTATTATTATAAGATAACGCCAATCAAACATTCTTTTCACGATATATTTCGACAGTTTTCCTGTCATCATCAGGTGGGATATAATAACTCATTAAATTAAGGATTTTAAACAAATTTATTTTATTATATAAAAAAATTTTTATTTTATAAAAACAATAATTATTTTAAAAAAAATTATACTTAAATTAATATATTATTTTTTTAAAATTTTAGCATTTAAAATTTAATTTAATAATTTAAAAAATTGTTATTAATTATTTAATTTAATACAACAATCAATACATACAATATAAAAAAACATATTTAAAAACTTATTTAAAAACACTCAACACACAAGTATTTACTGCATTCTGCACATTTATTTTCGTATTCAATGATTTTATCAACAACGCCTCACAAATCACACGTTCCCAATAATTATCGAAATTTTTTAAAAAAATTTTAAAATCAGACATAACTATTTTAATCTTACAGCCCTTATTGTGCTCACCAATATGTGTCAAAGCCTTCGGTCTACAATGTTCTCGAGCTCGAATGCAGAGATGACGGGAAGTCTCTCCAATGTATGTGGCATTACACCAATACCTGTAAACTGATAAACGAGATCGGAACACAATTCAACCGGAGTCTTTGACTTATTAATAAACATATTGCGTACTTTCCATGAAGTTGACACTATCCTATAGTTTAAATTCCCTAACTGCTTTCTTATCTTCACTTTATAATCCTTAAAACCTTCTGAGTAAAAACACAAATTTAGGGTCATCATCCTTGCTCACACTATTTAATTTATTTAACTCATCAGACTCACACATCTCAACAAGATCACACCCAGATTTTCTCAAACATGGATCCTTTATATATTTATATATAATTAATAAATTTGTTTAAAATCCTTAATTTAATGAGTTATTATATCCCACTTGATGATGACAGGAAAACTGTCGAAATATATCGTGAAAAGAATGTTTGATTGGCGTTATCTTATAATTAAATCATTGCCATGTATGTTTAACTATTTATTATTATTATTATTATTATTATTATTATTATTATTATTATTATTATTATTATTATTATTATTATTATTATTATTATTATTATTATTATTATTATTATTATTATTATTATTATTATTATTATTATTATTATTATTATTTTTGACTAACTTTTTTGTAAGATATTTCCATGTTTGTAGAAATGATGAAAATTCATATATTCCGGGCAGATTTGATATCCGTAAATGGCCATTGTGGTCATTTGGGGAAATATTGGTCGTTGAGAAAAGATTATTCATTATTGTCACGTTCCAGTGCTGTAAAGGAGACAGCCATTTTGATTGATTTAGGGATTTTAAAATATTAAAATTTGAATTGAAAACGATTTGATTTTGCTGTTGTAAAGAGCGCCGATATTGATTTATTATTTCCCAAATTGAATTGTGAAATCTAGGAATCGATATGTTATTCAAGATGTGCAAAGAAACCGATTGGATCGATTGAGCACTGAGCGATCGGACAATTTCCTGACTGGCCAATTGATTTCGGATTTTCCCTAGAAAATGTTTCGAAATCAATTTAGGGATTTCATTGCAAAACAGATGGGATTTATCTGTCGATGAAAATTTGTTTAAATTGACATTTTTCTCAGCAACTGGATTGGATTGATTGATGGAATGAATGGCAAAAACATTCAAACTCAAACAAACGGACAACACGAGTGACAAGGTGAAAGATACTGTGTAAAACAATTTCAAGGTCATATAAAAAATGATTTTCATAAAAAGTTTATAATTCATCTTTTTCGATTGTTTATTCACCGAACAACAGTTCTTGGCATTTTTGATGATGGCGGACTTCCGTGCGGCTTGAAACGCTAAGAGGACAAAGTAAAAGAAACAGATACAGATTGTCGCCAGAAATACGACGAGAATGAAATTCGAAATGTCAACTGAGCGTTCAATTTCAGTCGAGTCTTTCATTTTATCAAGTTTTTCTGAGAATTTGAGAAAAATTGATTTCTGAAAGAATTTTCGTTGGCACTGATCGAAATCTATCAAAAGTAAATTGATCGACTCATCATTATTCGGTTCAGAATTTGATATTTTAAAGGATAAATTGAAGTATTCCGAGGTATTTAGGGTATTTGACGATTTACTAACTACAATATCGGCTTGGTAAATGATTTCACCCGAGGATAAACTAGGTGAAATTGACAAACTAAAATACGATATTGATTCAATGATTTTACCTAAAAATAATAAAGGATAAAATAAATAAAAAATAAAAAAAAGATCTTTCAGTAAAGAAGATTTGGAACGTTTTATTAGAGGAATACTCACCTTCCGATAAGCGATTTTGAACTTAACAGGAAGGAAATGTTTCCATTGTTGAAAACCCCTTTCAATATCCCAAGAACATTGCTGTCAATTAGCCAATTAAAATAAGAAAATTCCAGTGCAAATAAATCCACCAATCAAATGCTAATAATTTATTCACATGTACCATATATAAAGATTGATTGCTAAAAATTTTATTTAAAAAAACTTTTGAAAAATGGGGGAGGGTCTTTTATTTGATTTCTGAAAAAATCAAAACTTTTTTTTGTTTAAATAATTTTCATAAAATATTGGTTTCCTAAAAATAATCTACAATACATAATACCGGAATAAATATTTATTTTCATTCAACTATGACTCATATCAAAATATACATTTACTAATAACACATCGAATGGAGTCATGCTTTTATTTAGCCAATCAGAAATGACTGTGCCAGATGGCTCACATCTTCATATTGATGTTTTGAAATCAAAATCGAAAGATTTAAAGTTATTTTTATTAAATTTTTTTCATAATTTTCTATCATATAACTTTTAAAAGAAAAAATATATTTATTTCATTTAAGTTTAAAGATATAATTTGTAATGAATAACATCGCAGACAAAATACATAAATTTCTTAGAATTAAAAATCATAAATAATTCAAAATTTCTATTAAATATTTAAACAAATTACAGTTTTTACCTTTTATTAATTTCATACATATTAAATAATATTTTTGCACTTTTACACTCATTTTTTATATTACTAAAGCCAGAAGATGATTTTATATGTATTAATTAGGCGAACCTTCATAAGAGGAGGAGCCTCTATGCCTTAAAGCAATCTTTACAAATTTCGTGTACAGAATATTCTAACTAGAAATGTCATTACTTCCTCATCAATTCCGTTTTTGATTTGCCAAACAATTTAAAGGCTAATATCACCATGTGTAAGGGTATCCGAGTATCCATGACACAAAAAACGCTTATTAAACCTTTCAATGATGTCAATTGAAAGGGACCGGTTAAGATAAATATTCTACCCCTATCACGTGTAACATAATTATTTTAAGCATGATTATTCCCAAAGCTTCCATAGTTTATAACACTTAGGTTACCAACAGTGGGACCATAAACTCTAAATGTCATAAAAATAACAAAAATCTAAAAACAAATTGATGCTTGAAAGAGAAAGTGCCGAAATAAATCAATTTCAATAATCCAGTCATCACAAATTGCTTATTCATAGTGTGATTATTTCAGCTCTTGACTGTACACAGCATTTTGAAACTACTTTAAATAATCATTTTCCTCTTGTATATATAATATATATATATATATATATATATATATATATAATTATATATAATTATTATTTATGTGCTATACGAATTGGAAGACCAGTGCGTTTAAGTTCTTTCGAGATCTTGAAGTTGAGTATGTCACAGATGAATGGGATATTCAGATAAAATTATTTCTTCTTTTTTGTGTCATCTCCCTAGATCCTTTTGGCGTTGAATTCATTCTTTCAATGTCCTTGAAAATTATTATAACAAGTGTCATAAAATTTAGCGCAATCATTTATTTATCTATTAAAGTCCATAAAAATCATTCCTTTCTATAATTCTCCAATAACAACAATACAATTGAGATTACTTTTGGAGTTCAATAATATACCAGACCTTTTCTAAATGATTATTACAATTGTGTCAGTGATAGAAGCGCTATACATATTGTGCATTTATGAATTGACTAATCCCCTCAATGTAGAGAGATGAAAATATTTGTGTTGACCTAGAAATTCCACCAAGAATATACAAAATAAATTTCATGCTTTCAGAACACAGCCGTTGAGAGTTTTAACTTCAGGCAAACAAACATTTTTTTTGTTTTAAAGCTTGGATATTTATAGTTTAAAACAAATACAATATAATAATTTCTAACAAGGTTTATTGACCCTTCCCCTTCATGTACATTTTCCCATCACACATTAGTTATTTAAACAAATTATTTTCATATATCAAATTAGCTAATAAAATATTCGCCCCCCGGTCAAAATTCAGGAATATAATAAAGTTGGGCAAAAATATACAATAAAAAACATTCGTTGGTGGTATCTAATCTGATATTCATATTGATGGGACAAATTTAATTATAATTCCCTTCATTTTCAATACAGATATTTTTTTGTTTAAATGCATGTCAGATTCAATTTAAGCTTTGCTGTTTTAATTGATTAATTCCATTATATAAAATGCTTAGACTCGGATACGCGAGAGCGAATAAATGCAATAAACTGATATTTGTTAAGGTCTAGACCGTTTGACGTCTCATAATTGAGAAAATAATTCATAAATTCATTAATATCTATTTAATTTCACATTTCTTTGCAAATTATTTAATTGACATTATATTTATTAAAAAGCTTGACTATGAATCAGTAAAGATATCGATGTTTTTTGATATTCACGAATTTTCGGCACTGCCTTTTTCAAGTGATTCTTTTATGGTTTACGTTTAGTAATATCGTGGAAGTATTTTTTGCATAATAATTACATTGCTAGCTATATAAAAACAGGAACACATGAATCCATCTTAATATTTATTGGTTCGATAATATAATCAGTAGCGTAACCATGGGCCAACAACTGCGAGGGGGCAATCATAAGCAAAAAAAAATAAAATATTTTAATTAATAAATGCACAACAGAAAGCCGGTAACCGAAACTCCTTATAAACTTCTTATAATCCTTGTAAAATCAATAAATCATGCAGGCATACAGATAATGTATAATAATACTACTGACGCGCGGACGGCGCATATTTTTTAGGTTTTGTTTTAAGCTAGTGAGCAGTGACTCAGACTCAAAGGCAAATTATAATCGCCAGATGACGTTGGAATTCGTAGTTAATTCACTCAATTGGTTTCACTTTCCATCTATGCTGACGTCATTAAACTCATTGCTACGTTTTCGTCAGCTGTCGTTGTTGATATTTTTTTAAAAAGTTTCTTTAAATAAATTAATAAAATAGTTTCTTATAATATAAAATTATAAAATTATTGTCTAATTAGATTGTCATTGGCTGTATGGGGGACATTTCGAAAATCTTGCAAGGGGCCCAGAAATTGAAGCTACGCCACTGAATATAATTATATAACTCTTTACATAGTAGAGTTATGCAATGTAAAAATAAATTTATTGCCTATTCTGTCTTTGACTTTTGATGAAATATCATTATTATAAATCACAAATAAACAAATGTATTGTTCAAGTCTTACAAGCAAAGGTAACGGTAAAAATGGAGATCAAGCTCAAAGTCATTCTATTGGTTGCTTTGACTAAAACTAAATTGACCAATTACAGGGACCCGACAACCGCATATAGTGCTATAATGAAATGTTTCATCAAAGGTTAGTTTTTATGTCAAATTAGATCTTCAAAACTAAATAGGATACTGCGATATATGTTGTATATAAATGAGTTGTATATAAATTCTAAAAAATAGCCATTATAATTCTATTTGCCTTTATATTGAATATTCTATAAGAAACTATTGCCTATGCTCAATATTAATTATATAAAAAAACAAAAATCCAGGGAATATTATTAAAATATTAATTAACAGTTATTAAATAAGAAAATATGTTTCAGACAATTTCATAATTATCCTAATCTCGAATTACATGGAGAAATTTACAACATTTAGTCGCCTAAGCAATCATACATTTCTCCTAACTACCAAACTTTTCAGTTCACGTTCCAACTAAATAAAAAAGAATAAAAATTTTGTTTTTAGTTTTTCCGTCTTGATTTTTATTGATTTCAGTACGTCATACTATTAAACGGAATAGAGGAAATCCCAAATAGTAAAAAGCACAGTATGTTAAAAATAGTAATAAATACCACCATTGGGAGAGATTTGGTTTGATACGAATTATTTTACGAATTATCTGTCTGTTATGCCAGATGGAATTTATGCAAATTATCAAAATATTAAACATGAAAATAATCAAAGTAGAGTTTTGATTGATTATAATGTTAGTACTGTAATTAAGTCAATTATTGTTAGTAAATGTAATAGATATCAAAATACAGTTAATTAAAGTAAATGATTCAAATATGAATCATTGCGCATTTAAAGTTAAATATAGACAAGGTAATTCGTAGTGATTTCAAATATACAGTCTCGAACACTTGGTGGAAGCTAGCAGCCATCAACTGAGAATTCGATTTCTTATTTTCGATAATGGTATGACAAATTTATTTTCTCTAGATGTCGAAAATATACACCCGTTTGCCATGAATAAACGTATCTATAATACATGTTGGTGTGTACAATCAATTACAGATGGCGTATCATTTGTGATTAAATAATTAATTTAGAAGTTTATTTATTTTAGCCATTTTTGAAATGGCTTTCAAGTTTTCAAGTTGAGTTTTCGGAATTTTGGCCAAAACTTTTTCGGTCATTTTTTTTTCTAAATATTTCTATAAATGATTTATTACACTGCGTTTATTCATTACAACGATTCTACATATCAAAATTTTGCATGTATTTTTTATTATGTGTTGTGTTTCTGTGTATGTGAGTTTATTTTTTCTACCACTTTCTCACTTTCTATATTAAATGCGTTTATTAATTGCAACCCTAAACATTAACACTCAGATATGTTTGTGTGTTTATATAATATAAACATATTGATATTTTTCAACATTATAGATGTGGATATTCATTGCAAACGGGTGCAAACCAAAATGTATACAAACTCACCTTGAATAAGGACATACATTAAGATTTCATAGGATAGAACGGACATGTCCAAACCTTTTCGAAGGCGGGCCATATTTTTATTAATAATCAACTCGCGGGCCAAATGTTGAATATATTTAATGAAAATATGAAATAACAACACACATTGTAATTGAATAAATATTGCTATATAGGTATAAAGGTATACAAAAAATGTAATATTTGTAATTAAAAAAACTAACAAAAAAACTAAAAAAGAATTAACATGTTTTTAATTTTTATTAGGACAAGTGAAGTTGTTTTTATATTTTCCAATAATTTTTCCAATTCCGGTTCCATATATTTGTGGTAGTCACTCTCATGACGCTTCTCAATTTCCACCTCTCATTCCTTTTCAATGGACATTGTATTTATTAAAAAACTTGACTATGAATCAGTAATATATATGAATGTTGCTTTTTAACGTTACTGATTCATAGTTAATCATTTAATATATATATATATATATATATATATATATATATATATATATATATATATATATATATATATATATATATATATATATATATATATATATATATATATATATATATATATATATATATATATAATTTTTTATTATTACTTTATTAAACATATTTTTTCTTAATTTAATTTTAGCATATAATTCCAAAATTTTTAATTAAAGTTTAATTATTTTTTTATTTCTATAAAAATTCATTAAAACCAATTAGAAGTTTGTTCCTATAATTCCTATATTTCCCAAAATTCTTAAAGGACCATTTTTCTAAATTAATATTCACATTTAAATTTTTTCTTGATTCAGCAATTATTTCATATTTCGAAGAAAACTGAGAGACTAATAATTACAATCTTGTTCATTGTTTAAATGGATTCAAATTAATGTCAGCCCGTGATCTAAAGTGCCCCCCCCCCCCTCAATCTTTACATTTCTGCATTCGCTTTACAGAATTGCATTACCACATTTAGTTATTTAATAATTTATGTATTTTCAAAATTTCTTTGGATACAGCTAATTTAGACTTAGTAAAAATATATTTTCAGACATTTAACCGACCTCCCGCGGGTTTACAACCGTCACGGGTGAAGAACTACATCAAAAAACTCAGCAACCGTCAATAACGTCAATCATAGTTTTTTACACATAAAAAAACAACTACAATTTTTCGAAACTTTTCCCTTAACTTCGTATTTAGTTAATTCCTTTTATTTTTTATTCCTTTTAATTTTATATAAATATCAAAATATTTTATTAATATTTTAATCATTTTTCTTTATTAATTGATATTATTTTTAAAATTATAAATAAAATATAAGATAGGACAACTTTTATCAAATATATTATCTATTTACAAAGCATCAACGCCGTGCTGAGAATCGGTCAAACGTAACTTTGGTTATTGATTGTAAAGTGGTGAGAAAAGATTGTAAATTTTGTTATTTCAATATACGTTGGGTCGTTATTGTTTTGATTTAAAGGACACGAGGAGTCAGAGGGAACCGACTTAAATTAACCAAAAACCCAACATTTTTATTAGTGTATATATGCTACTGCAAACGTTTATATAGGTAAATATTCTTCAAAATTTCTAAGAAAAAAACATTTTTCCCAATTTTTACCGACCATCTTTAGTGATCCTAAAAAATTAGCTAAGTATCACAAGTTGTAGACATCTCTAGTCATGAAATCCTTTGTATGGAGCAGAAATAGTATGTGATTTGTGTCCTAAAAGCATATATGGAAAACAAAATATAGCAATTTGGTTCATTGATTATAACAACCATTTTCTTTTAATAGTTTCCCCGTTAATTAATTTCACATAAAACAAGTCTTTTGTAAATTTACGCCCTAGATTATCTGATGCAAAATTATTAAAATTGATCTCGTCATCTTGCTCTACACCATGTTTGACATGGCAATTTATTAATTTATTTGTAATAACTGGCCAAGAATGAGGATCATTGTAATTTATTATAACAGACGACAAATTTATTTCATTCTCATTTACTTGTGTAGTTATTGTACTCTGATCTGAAGTAATACTATCACCACTAATACAGTCCGAGTCCAGTTGTTGTACGGCAAAATCATCTTGTAAACTAGAACTGGCTTTATTAGGAGACCTTTCTCCGAATTCTAATTTATCTTTTCTCAGTCATTTTGGTTTGATAGAAAAAGATACCGTTGTTTCAGATTCATGCAAATTGCATAAATTTATTAATTAAAAAGTTAATTAAAAAGACACAAAAATTATGGTTAAATATTTAAATATTATTGTTATTCAATACAATTATTCTGTGTCTTGCTGAGAATATAAATTGTCTTTTAAAATTTCGAATACAATTTTTGTAAAAAAATATTGTATAAATAAATCGATTAACAATTCCGTTTTAAGGCCACCTCGATCTTTGGTCCACGTGCTGGTCCACGTGCTGGTGCACCTGTTGCACCTGCCTAGTTACGGCACTGTTAACTATTGCTAATAATATGAAAATTGAGAGTAGGAACAATACAAATGAAAAGTAAATGAAAATTTACTGAGTGTACACACACAAACCCGCTGCAAAATTACTAAATATTGAAACATTTAGCAATGTGTGTCTCATTAACAATTTATACTACTCAAATAGAAAAATATCTTGAGTGATTTATCATTAGATAAAATCAAAGTTTTTTTCAATATTAAAACCTACGAAGGAAATGAGGATGACGGTTATTGCCGATAGTGATACAGAAACGGTGATCAAGTGACGTGAAGCGGAAACCGCAATGACTATAACTGATTTAATCAATAATTTAGGCATGGCACCAAAATGATGCCAATCGAATTTTCTGAGAATTCAATCCATCACCCTTGTATCCTTCCACCTTAACGGTCAAAATGAGATCATGGTTTTAATTAAATTCCAAATAAAAAATACAAATCAATGTGTGATGAAAATAATTATGCAAACTAATTACTCGAATAAAATTTTTTCTTTAATTCTCCCCACCGGAATTCTTATTCAATCTAAATGCTCAACGCAAATCGACATTTCTATTTTATCAACTTCATCTCCATGAAATTCTATTTTGTTGTTCCCAATCTCTCCTATTTGACTGAACCCGGAAATAAACAATTCTCTCGCTAATAAGTGGAAATTTTTTATGGAAATTTGCAACAAATATTTTCCCATTGTAATTCACCCCAACATTTTCTACCAAGCAAGGGAAATGGAAAAATAAAGAAAAATGTTTTCTTTAATTTTTTTTCTGTTTCTATTTGAATCAAAAGAACTGAAATCATCTTTACAGAAAAGAACATTTTCCATTGAAATCAAAATAAAATTGCAAAACAAAACAAAATATTCAAGTGGATGATTGATTGTAAAAATTATAACGATGAGAAAATAATTACCCCAGGAGAGTTGGGAATATGTAGGACGACCTGTCAAACAGATTTTGTTAAACATTTATTACAGAGTAATTGATATAAATATTTATGTTTTTTTATTTATTTAATTATCCTGCAATTATCACAGATAATTACTGATATTTCTTTATCAGCATTTTATAATAATAATAATAATAATAATAATAATAATAATAATAATAATAATAATAATAATAATAATAATAATAATAATAATAATAATAATAATAATAATAATTATAATAATAAATAATAATAATAATAATAATAATAATAATAATAATAATAATAATAATAATAATAATAATAGTAATAATAATTTTAATAATAATAATAAATTATAATAATAAATAATAATAATAATAATAATAATAATAATAATAATAATAATAATAATAATAATTTTAATAATTTTAATAATAATAATAAATTGTAATAATAAATAATAATAATAATTACAGTAAATTTGCATTTTATCCCCTGTAATAATTATTGAAAATAAATAAAAACAATTCAAGAACACACTTAAACAATAGAAATAAGTCATTGACACGCAATTATTACTTCAAAAATTCTCTTGAAAAAGCTGCGCCGAAAATTCGTGAATATCAAAAATCGATAAATTTACTGATTCATAAAATTGAAGATATATATATATATATATAATCGTGTGGATTATTTTAATTTATTAGAATTTTCTAATGGTAATCCTGACAAACAGATTTCCTCAACAAATCTCGACCAGAGAGCTATTATAATTGATAGATCAAGAATGTCATAAAGGATCAGAAATCAGCTGCGCCCCGAATGACTACGAGAGATTGGGAAATAACTCCAGCATCATTATCTCTGTTGATTTGTATCCGTTCTATTTCTCAAATTTCAATATTCCCTCAGTTTGATAAATGAAATACAATGAGACATTTTATTTGTTGAAAAGTCATCTTTCGACAGTTGAAATATTTTATAATGAAATAATTTATTAATTAAATTTATTTTATTTCATTTAAAAAGAATATATAACATTTACCTTATTTATGCGTTTGTTACTGATTCAATTTATTAAATTATGATTTTATTATAATTTTGATTTTTAATCGACAACATGACATTTTTATCCAATGATATTTGTCAATCGATTTCTCTATCGAATCATGTATAATTTGGACAATTTCGATAGGCTTTCTTTCGCAATTGTTATTCATTTTTGTAAATGTATTATTTTCAGAATATATTTATTTAAATAATTGTTATAATTTAATAATATATTATAATCAAGAATGTCACTCCCGTTGTAGGACGAGTATATCATTTAGCATTTTCATGTTTAATGAAACCAATACTAGTAGAAACAAGTTAAGGATTGTGGTATACATTTATATCCGCGCACCCACAACTGCGCCGTTAATAACCGCGCGCAAACAATACCACGACCTTGAAAATTGCGACTCGTGAGCAGAAAGATTACATAACAACAAAATACATACAACTAAAATACTTACAATCTCAATCATAGTGATTTAACTATTTTAATCTATTATTATTAATAGTTTTGCTTAAATAATGTTAGGTTATTTTGTTTCATTTTATAGCAATTCTTTTATGATGATGTTTTTATACAGTTTGGGGAGAAAAATAATTGGTAGATCGGAAAGGTTTAAGAAAGACAAGTTAAAACTAAAAAGTGAGGAATTGGAAAGGTAATAAAGAAATAGAAAAAATGAAAATGAAAGAATAAAAATAACTTAATTTAATACATGACTATGCCTCGCGGTTATGATGGTCGCGGTTTTGAGCGAGCGTTTTTTAACGGCGGGTTTATTAAAGTAAACCCGGATCGTACATAGGTTTCAATTTTGTCCTATCACTGTAGTGGCTACTAGAACGTCAACCCTAACACCTTTTAGTTTAAACGCACAAAACAATTGTAACATATAGAACTGATACATCCATACTTTATATTAGTAACATGGTTCATGCTGATACCGTTTTTGTAGCAATTTTGATAATAATAATAAGTTGCATAAAATATCAATCACTTCAGAATGCCCTAATAAAAAATATATTATAAGAAAATTAAAACCCCTATGATAGGTAAAGGTCCTCTTTCTAGAATAGATATAGTCAAAGTAAGGTCTTATAAACAATTGACACAGTTTGGATATTAAAAGATAAAAGATGATTACAAAGAAAGATTACTGAAAAATATGTGATTAAGGTTTGGAGTTTTTCTTTTAGATTTCTTACCCCTTATTATTTACTTATTTAAACAATTAATAGCAAATTATAAATTTACCTGTTATAACAAGTCTCCAATTTTGATCATCAATGTTTTCAACTGTGACTTTGATATTGGCCGGCTTGTGCAACTGTTGGCCGTGACAAAAATACAATGACAACAGAGAAGATTTTTCTAAAATGTTAAATTCATTTATCAATTACATGAAAAATTAAGATTAAGATTAAATTATTTTCAGTTGAAAATTAATTAAATAAAATTCGAGAGGTTTTATTATTGGACCAGCTGCGTCGATTCCCAAAGAGGAGAAAATTCATTGAAGTGACTTATCAAGTGGTTCATTAGAGAATATCTTTTCTTGCAAGGAGATTCAATATTTACTTTTCTCTTTCTCTATTTTTTGGTATATGACTGTTATATTTACAATATTACTTCATATATATATTTATATTTATATTCATAATAACAATAATTATAAGAAAGAGCAAATCAAACATTCGCTTCACGATACATCTCTTAAATGCTTGCGTATATTCCCTTTATAATCCTTATAACCTTCTGAGTACGGTAATACCAACACAAATTTAGGCTCATCATCCTTACACTCATTATTTAATTTATTTAACCCATCAAGCTCACCCACACCAACAAAATCACACTCAGATTTTCTCAAACAAGGATACTTATGATTTTTAATAAATTGATCAACATTCACTTTAACATAATTTATAAAAAGTATTTTGAATAACCATTCTTCATTTGTACAGTGCAAATTATACAGAACAACTAATAATAATAATATCATAATAATAATAATAATAATATAATAATTATAATAATAAAAATAATAATAATAATAATAATAATAATAATAATAATAATAATAATAATAATAATAATAATAATAATAATAATAATAATAATAATAATGATAATAATAATAATAATAATAATAATAATAATAATAATAATAATAATAATAATAATAATAATAATAATAATTATAATAATAATAATAATAATAATAATAATGATAATAATAATAATAATAATAATAATAATAATAATAATAATAATAATAATAATAATGATAATAATAATAATAATAATAATAATAATAATATAATAATAATAATAATAATAATAATAATAATAATAATAATAATAATAATAATAATAATAATAATAATAATAATAATAATAATAATAATAATAATAATAATAATAATAATAATAATAATAATAATAATAATAATAATAATAATAATAATAATAATAATAATAATAATAATAATAATAATAATAATAATAATAATAATAATAATAATAATAATAATAATAATAATAATAATAATAATAATAATAATAATAACTTACAAAATTGGAAAGAAATTCTTTCAAGCTTGTTAAAACATGTTAAAAATAATGATTTTGTATTGGGAGAAAGTGCATTTATTTCATGTTGTTTTAACATTTTCCCCCAAAAATATAATTATGCAGCCAGCTTGAGATTTTATAAAATGCGCATAATTAAAAATGATTTATCAGTAGATTTTATCTGAAAGAAATAATGCTTTATGAAAGGCATATTCAGAGAGGCATTGCGTGCATTCCCATCGGCATTTTCCATTTATATTTTTCATGGAAAGGATTTATTTTTTCTCATTCTTCAATTTCGAGATTTATTTCCATTCTGACTGCGGATGGGTTTAGGCATCAATTTTCGGACCAAATATTTATCTACTCTTTGATATAGGAAATAATATTTTGTTTTAATTGATCGCATTCTGTGAGGAATTTCATTGAAGTTATTGAGATTGAGAATGATCCCGGCAGTCATTTTGAACCAAGGATATTTTGTTCCCTTTCAATTCAATAGCAATACATTTGATAACATTAATACATTACATTGCGTTGCAGTTCAATTACATTTACAAAATCACTACGGAAATTTCCTTTATTTTCTTTATTTCCCTAGTCCAGGAGACTGACATTTTCGGTTCGTACGTTTTATGACATAAACATAGAAGATTATTTATAATTACTGAACGAATAAAAAATGATAAAGCTTTTCTATATTAAAGTTAAACTATTACCGAAATAAAAACGGATTATCCATTTATACAATTCATTTAAACAAAACACTATCATGTCAAATAAGACAGAATTTTAACAAATTTTAAATGTAACTAAATAATAAAATTAAATTAAATTCATTAATTATTTAAATTAATTAAGGAAATTATTTTTCAAATGTTTTTCTTTGATTATTTTAATAATTTTTCAAACATTAAAAGTAAAAATAAATAAACATCTAATTAAAACAAATTAATAAATGAACAAGTTGCTAAATATGAATAATAATAAAGATGTAATTTCTTAAGAAAATATAATTTCAGCATATTCATTTCTCATTCTTAATATTAATTAATCAAATCAGAAGATAATTATTATAAACAATAATTAACTAATGAACTTGTTTTAATGAAGCATTGGAAATGTGAGCGCAATAATTGCATTCTGTTTCCCATAATTCCTATTTAATTTATAAAGTGATATTTTCAAAATCTCTCATATAATTTTGTTTGTAATTTAATCTGATCCCTACTGTTGATAGGAGGATCAGTTTTTATACTAGGATTATTATTTTATTACTTCGTATTAATTTTGTTTTGAAATTTTAATTTTTTTAATTTTTAATAATAATAATAATATTAATAATATTAATAATATTAATAATAATAATAACAATAATAATAATAATAATAATAATAATAATAAAATAATAATAATAATAATAATAATAATAATAATAATAATAATAATAATAATAATAATAATAATAAAATAATAATAATAATAATAATAATAATAATAATAATAATAATAATAATAATAATAATAATAATAATAATAATAATAATAATAATAATAATAATAATAATAGTAATACACTCATACCTCGCTTTACGGCCTAGATACGTTCCAGGAAAGTTGGCCGCAAAGGGAAACGCCGCATAACGAATCAAATGTTCTACGTAAATAATATGCCTTAAAAGTGGCTATTGCACCTTGATCCATTGGCTGGATTCATTTTTTTCACACTTTTTTTGGCCGTATAACGAAACATTTTAGGCCATAAATCGAAAAAGTGCCGTAATTAAAGTAGGCCGTTATAGCGAAAAGCCGTATAAGGAGCAGCCGTATAGCGAGGTATGAGTGTAATAATAATAATAATAATAATAATAATAATAATAATAATAATAATAATAATAATAATAATAATAATAATAATAATAATAATAATAATAATAATAATAATAATAATAATAATAATAATAATAATAATAATAATAATAATAAATATTGTTAATATCATAAAAATAAATGAACAATTATTTATAGGAAATTCTAATAAAAAAGTATTGATTATATTCTTAAATAATTAATTATAGAGAGAGAAAGAATGCGCTTAAAATATTTTTTAGACAAACATATATTTTTACCAGAATCCTTTATTTGCACTGTACAATTTGCACTGTACAATTTGCACTGTACAATTTGCACTGTAGAATTTGCACTGTACAATTTGCACTGTACAATTTGCACTGTACAATATTTTCGTAATATTTTCGTAATTAATGAAAATGATAAAAATATTATTTCTTGTCTTGAAAAATGCATAAATATTTAAATTGGTTTAATGTAATTAGTCAAAAAAATGAATTTTACATAGTAATAGTTGTATCTCGAGGGTTTTTAAAAATAACCAAGTACTGAAATCTCAAGTTGCGAGTTCTATGACCTTCCCTTTTAATGGAATAAGTTTTGAGTTATACAAATAACTTTGTAAATAAATTATTAAAATCTATTTGTACTTGCTTCTTGATACAAATAATCGATAATAATCACATCTCCTTGTCATAATCTAAACGACCGGTTTCTATCAAATCCTTTTATTACCGTGGTTTGTCAATCGCTGTAACAATCAATATCGGAATATTTATAAATTTATATGAATTACAAAGCAAATGTTTTATATATTAAAAAGCTTGACTATGAATCGGTAAATTTATCGATCCAAATCACCTGAAAAAGGCAGTATACGGGTGCAGACAGCATACAGTGTAAGGAAATGTAAATAACGATTTCACAAAAATTAAAAGTAAAATATTAGTAGAATAAAAGTGATTGAAAACAAATAAATTAGCCCAGCTGTCATGTAAACCCGCTTTTTGATAGTTTTTGAAAATTCATTGCCACATTTACCAGATGATCAGATCATGTTTTTGATCCTAATTATGAATTTGATATTTTAATTTTACTAGCAAATACGAAACAAGAATATTTAAAAAAAACTTTCAAATATCACTTTTCATATTTTTTAAAAACTTTTATGAAATTTAGGCGAGATTTTGTGCAGAAAAATGCCCAAGCTCTGGATTAATTAATATTATAATTGAAATATTTAATTAATTTTTTATAGTTATAATATTACTTTGTTAATAAATAAAAATGATCAGCTTCAAATTAAAAAAATTAAACATTAATAATTAAAAAAAAAAATAAAAATATTGAAATCCCAATAATTAAGCTGTGGAGAGAGCAAAAGTGAAGCAGAAAGAATATGAGAGAGAGGGAGACAAAAAGAAGGAATGAAAGTGCTATAAATAGGCAAATACAAATGAATTATATCAAATATTTTATTTTATTATTGACATATATATTTGACATAAAACAATAATTTATCTAATAAATCATACGCTTCAGTGATTTGGTTACAACTTTCTTTTAGTCGTTAAAAATATTTCATATCAATCTGATGTTTGTTTTAATGCATCTAAATTCGCAACAGACGAAATATTCAAATTTTTTCCACAAAAAAATCAAGGAAAAATATTTTAGAAATTTCCATCTGTTGTTTCGTTTAGATTTGGCAAAATATCAATTCAGATTGTTTAAATAAACCAGAATTGGGTAAAAATAAATAAATAATCTAAAAATATTTCAATAATCGAGTTTTATTAACATTAGAAATATCAGTAAAACTGTTTTTTCTTTTCTCAATTTATCTTTAATTTTCAATTTTCTTTATCTTCATTTATTTTCCCATTGTTAATATGTCATTGTAAATCCTCTTGAATTACAAAAAAATGTGTCATTAGTTGTGACTTTTTTTATTTATGAAATGTCCATCTTCTTGTCACAAGTATTAACATAGTCTTGCTTAGTCCATATTTAGTCCAATGTTTTACTTTTCTACCTAGGTTATGAAATTATTTCATTTCATCCTTGAATTCTGCACGCCTATTTTAACCCCCACCTTCATTGATTACATCTGTGGTTACCATACTAATAGATTCAGTAAAAATTAAATCTATTCAAAAAATTCCAAAATTTCCACAAAAAACTTTCTAAACTGACTTGATAAAACAAAAATAATTCCATGAAAAAAATCGAACAATTAATCCAACACCCAAACGAATAAAAAACACACACACAAATATCAGAGTGGTAAAAATAACAAGCGTACACACAGACACGAATACACACACACGAAATAGCACAGATCTGGGAGAAATGATATAATATGGGCTAACAAAACGTTAAGATTTACTATCCATAATTTGTGATCATTAAAACATTTAATAATACAAAATTATCAATTTCTCCCAGTATAACCTTTTCAAATGCCCATAAATGTAATAGAAATTAATAAAATAATAATTTCAAAAAATTTCTTGTGCTTTATTAAAATAAATGACAAAATTTTAATTAATTAATTTGTATTTTCTTAATTACATACTCTGGTCAATCTTCACTGACATATAATTAATATATTCACCTCAAACTTTTTATTTCATATTTAAATTTAATTTGTCCATAAAAACTAAATCAATAATAATAAATCCAATAAATTATTACTGGCATATTAATTCAGTAATATTTAAACAAACATTCCATAATTGAGACGTTTCTAAATCCAGCCAGTAAATTTTAAAATTACCCAACTAATATTTTTGAAAATTCTTTTTAAATTTTTAAAATAACTTTTCGTTGATTTCTTGTTGATATCTTATTTATAATTTTTTTTAAATATTTTAATTGAAATTTTTATATTTAAAAATTTAAATTCTACACAAACCTCATAACCCAAACATATTTAACTGTTTATACAGGGAGGTTTCTGTCTTGCATGATGTTATATATTATTTAAACAAATGAAATTAAAATAATTTTATAAAACTGCTATTAACACAAATGCAATGAATATTTGCCCCCCCCCAATCTTTCTTGGCCGTGTCCCACTTTCTGTGGTACTTCGAAATTTCTCATTAATATTCTTTTGTTTTGTAGCAAATAATTTCCCTTTAAGTTTAACTCCTCCACCTCAGAATAATTGAGTTTATTAAATTTAAAATCATTTTATTAATAATAATACAATTTTGCTCTTGAAATTATTTGAAGTCCCCTTAATCACGACAAAAACAAAACAAATAATAATAACAGTCAATTTGGGTCATTTGAGTGATTGAAAGAGTGAATTTAAACAATAATTATTTACTGGATAATTTAAAAGGTGTTTACGAATTTATATGCAACATTATCTGTCCAATGACCTTCGTGGCCTCTCCCTCATCCTTTTCAACTTCTATTTTATTTTTTCGGGTTTCGACTGAACCCTGAAAATGATGTCGGCGGAAAGTTAATTCGTAATTTCTTTAATTTTATTCACAACCAATTTTTATCATAAAATTTATCTTAATTATGATTAGAATAGTTTTTATTATTAGAATTTTCCATTAGAATTATGGCATATCTGTGGCTCTCAGGCGAGGATTTGAAGGGATTTCCGTTAGAATATTTAATTGACATAGAAATGATTTATATGCTCAATGAGATTAGAAGCATTATTAAATGGGTTTTAATGGTTTCCAATCAAATAGGGGGCGGGGGGTGTTATTGAAGGTATTGCAAAGATAAAACAATGAACAAATATATCGAGTTTATGAAATAATGGCTCAGAGTTATTCATCATTGGTTATTAGAAATAGTTTATTTATTTAGTAAACCAACGCTAGAACACACAATTAAAAAGACGATAAAAAAGGTCAAAGAACTAAACATCGAAGTTAGTCCTGGTTCAGATTATATATTCCAAACTTAGGCCGCCCGGAACTTATTTCAATACAATATCATTGGTTATCCGATGAAAAAGAAGTCAAATTGAGAAGAAAAAAGTTTTCAATACCTCCTAAGATGTTAGTTCCTTCTTCTAAGAAATGAAATCTCTGTGAAATCAATAGAAATTGATGTAATTTAATTAAATTTTCCCAGTAAAAATGTGTCAATTACACCTCAACAATACTGAATTATAATTATAAAGTATTTATATTAACATTACGTGTTATACTCCACCGACATTGTCACATATAAGATTAAGGCGGATACCATGGATGGTAAAAAGAGCTCTTTGTGTTTGTTAACTCTTACAAAATCGCATATTTGAGGACTAAAATCCTTGTGCGTAATACAAAAGAAAACGCCCATCCATGTATTTATCAATAATAATAAACGGTCGCGTATTGGAGAACATAATTCAGTGTAAATCCCTGTTCCCAAAAGGCCAATCATTTCTATTATTTCTTAGTATTCTGTTCCTTATTTTATATCCCAAAAGTGTAGGTTAAGATACACTAATATGGCAAACGTTGAGAGTTATTTGTATAAAAGCTTTCCATACAAATATAACTGATATAAGCACTCGTCATAAAACAGTTGTATTGAAACAGAGAGAAATAACAATTATTTATTACACGTGCCCACTTAATAATAAATAATTATCATTATCTATGTAAAGTTCAATTTTGTACATAATGTACAAAATTCATTAGAAACTATATGATTTCCTAAATTTGGGTCTATATTTATTATAGTGCAACAATTTCATGAGGAATACTTGATACACTTGGATAAACTATGAATCATTCGATAGAGATAAAAAAATTTTCAGATGATATTTAAATAAAAATATATATACTAGGGGCTCTGCCCTTGTTCGCTTCGCTTCACCAACCGGTTAGAACGTGGGGTTAATGTTAAAGTTAATATCCAGGGTTTTCTCGGACAGGAGTAAGAATCAGTTTATTAATATGTTTACATAACTATAATAAAAGAATATAGCATAAACCGTTTCTAAGTAATATAGACCGATAAGTGCAAAAGATTAAATACTTCATAAAAAAAATTAAAAAAAAATAAAAAAAAATTAAAAATAAAAAAAAGTAAAATTCGGATGGAGGGGACCCTTAGGTTTTTATATAGTGTATATGTTAAGGTTCGTATAAAATAAGCTCAAAATAAGTCGGAATGTGCAAATCAATAAAAGGTGAAAACCTGTAAAAATCCAAAATTAATTAAAAATTTGAAAAAAAATCAAAAAGACACATTTCGGGTGGAAATTGGTATGTACATATAACGCACGCTGAGACAAATACAGGTTTACTAATATTAAATCGATTGGGTACCTACAAAAAGATATTTACTAAATAAAAATTCATTAAAAATAAATAATTTATTAGCCAAGTAGAAAACACATGTGGGAAGGTAAACAAGTGAAAAATATAATTAGGCCTCCTTTCAAAATTATTAGTTTTAAATTAGCAAAATGAGATCTGTGAACAAAGGTGACATGGCATCTATTCAATTATTCTATTTTTTGAAATTTTGGGTCGATGCTAATTTAATTGTGTGATTAAGCAGGATAAGAACCAACATAAAAGTAAAGATAAAAGCAAATGCCAGTTGGTCAAAGAGAGAGAGAAGTACAATATCGTAAATTTTAAGAAGATACAAATCATTGTCAAGTCTGAATAAAGCGGTCTCTCTTAGGGTCATTTGCTTTCAATTTTCATTAAAGATTGCCGAAATAAAAGAGTGTAATTGAGAACTTTGTGTCAAAATTTTTTGATATTTAATAAAGTGTTTTGTGTTGGGTCTTCATAACTGAGACAGACAACGAGGAGTCAGAATCAGTACCGACTTTAGCAGTCATAACCCAACATATATATGACTCATCATAGAAAGTTATTTGGTGATTTTGTTTAAGTAAATAGAAAATAGTAAAATAAGAGGTTGAACAGAAAAAATATTTCGTTAAAATAAAAGTTTATAGATTTATCTTTATAAAATTTCATAGAATTTCAGGGCAAGGACAATAATTTTCATTTCTTTAATTCTTCTAAATAGATAAAGTCATTTGCAATTAATTTGAGAATCGGGGGAATTCAAAATGAATGACATAATCACTGGAATCTCAATATTAAAACTGACATTGGATTAAAATGAAGAATTTCCCTTGATTTGTCATATACAAGAAATATGAGATATAAATTATGGAAAATAATATATTATATCCTAATTATTTGTTTTTATGTTTCTTCAAAAAGGTTGTTTAGTATTATTTTGTCTAAATGAAATTCTAATAAAAAATCTTTTTCTTCTTCTTCTTCCTATTATTATTATTATTATTATTATTATTATTATTATTATTATTATTATTATTATTATTATTATTATTATTATTATTATTATTATTATTATCATTATTATTATTATTATTATTATTATTATTATTATTATTATTATTATTATTATTATTATTGTTATTATTATTATTATTATTATTATTATTATTATTATTATATTATTATTGTTATTATTATTATTATGATTTTTATTATTATTATTATTATTATTATTATTATTATTATTATTATTATTGTTATTATTATTATTATTATTATTATTATTATTATTATTATTATTATTATTATTATTATTATTATTATTATTATTATTATTATTATTATCATATTATTATTATTATTATTATTATTATTATTATTATTATTATTATTATTATTGTTATTATTATTATTATTATTATTATTATTATTATTATTATTATTATTATTATTATTATTGTTATTATTATTATTATTATTATTATTGTTATTATTATTATTATTATTATTATTATTATTATTATTATTATTATTATTATTGTTATTATTATTATTATTATTTTTATTATTATTATTATTATTATTATTATTTTTATTATTATTATTATTATTATTATTATTATTATTATTATTATTATTATTATTATTATTATTATTATTATTATTATTATTATTATTATTATTAAACATATGAACTCTGTATTTCCGATATTTTTTTCAATTCAAAATTTATTATAAACATAAAAAGAATAAAAAATATTTTAGGAAATAAAAATCTAATATATATTTTTCAAACAAATTTTATCCCTTATTTTTAATGGAAAAAATAAGTTATAAATGATATTTTAATGAAGCTGGGAAAGTGTATGAAATAAAAATGTTCCATGGAATAAAAATATGAAATATTATATAAATCATAACAATATAAATTGGTGACTTACTTTAGGAAGGCTCGGTGAGAAACAATGAGCGTCTATTCTCAATTCAATGATAGAGTATAAGGACAGTTATCAAGAGAGCTGGGGTTGAATTTTTAGAGAATTATATCCAATCAAATTTCAGGCCAGCAATGGGTTTTGTTGATATTTGGGAAAGCAGACGGAAATTCATTATGATTTCCCCATCAACTAATGGTCAGTCTAATTTACAGAACTCTAATGACCGGGAACAATATTCCAGTTGATACCGGAAACAATAAAAACATTGATGAATATTCCCCATTTTTAATATTTTTGCTTTTGATTTGTTTTTTTATAACCTCGACAGCAGATTTGTCATTTTGAAAAAATTATATTTTAAAATGATTTTCATTGGTTGATATCCTGTTTATGTATGTAATAAATTTAGTTATAAATTTCATATTGGAATATAAACTATTATCATTATATTCATTGTATATATTGAGAAAATAATATTATAAATTTTTAAAATTTTTTTTAATCACATTGAAAGGAAATGCAACAAGATTTATTAAATTGTCGGTTGTTTATTTTTGTGTTTTGGGTTCATAATTTATTTAATTAAATTGTAAAAAATTAATAAATTTAATATAAGATGTTTGTATAAATTTAAAAGTTTTGATTGTTTAATAATTTTATTTTGACTTTGAGTGGTTAAAATTAAAATGTATATGTCGTAGGCAAATGGTAATTTTAGGAAAATAACATTTAATTATTATGGTTTAATAATACATTATAATGGTTATTTCAATTTTTTTTCTTCATATCTTTGTAACCTCGAAATTAATAACATTTTCCTAGTCAAATGGAAATGAAATAATGGCTAAAGCTATTTGACCAGGCAAATGGCATTTGTCTAGCCAAATGTTATTTTCCTAAAATTACCATTTGTCTACGACATATATAAACATATAACAGTGAATGTGTCGAAAATATCATGTAAGAAATGGTTAATTGGTGTTTTTTAATATTTATGTTTATTATTATTATTATTATTATTATTATTATTATTATTATTATTATTGTTATTATTATTATTATTTTTATTATTATTAAAGTGTTGATTTCTTGGTAGCAGCACTTATTATTTAAAAGTGATAATTTAAGCCTTTTGCTGCGAATAATGTATTTAAGGAAAAAGGAAATTGACAAGGACTATCTTATACAAATAATCTTTAAATTGATAAGATTTATTTTTATAATGGAAAATTATTTCATTTTATTGATTATATATATTTTGAAGAAAAAGCCTTATATTATCATTTACTTGTGTATTATTAATACTATTATTATTATTATTATTATTATTATTATTATTATTATTATTATTATTATTATTATTATTATTATTATTATTATTATTATTATTATTATTATTATTGTTTATAATAGTATTATTATTGCTATGATTGACGTCAATTTATAATTCATATGCCGATCGGATCATGAAATAAAACTAATTGTGAATTGAAATGAGAAATCCTAGTGTCCATTAGATTCTTTCTGTCCCAGAACAATAAAAGCGTTTGATCTACTACCACAATAATAAAATAGGAAAAGCATAGAAAATGTGTCCTGTTCTTATTTTATAATTTATTATCATGTCCCTTAGGCTACCGGAACAAGAATGGGCAAAATCACGAGATTCGAGTCTACTAAATGGTCCGGACTCATAATAATCGCATAGACTACTGAAATATTTATTACAATTGTTGAAAGCAGTCCCACTGACATTTATATAGATAATAAAATATGATATTTTCTCTTTTCAAAACTCTTTCTCTAGTTATATTTTAACGATTCCTCCTGGGAACGACAATTTCAGTGACAACGATTTGAAAAGAACAGTGGAAAATAAAGATCCATTACCTGATATTTGAATGACTATTTTCTGTGTTTCGAGACCTTTTGGAATGATTTGATAACTGAATCCAGATTTCGATTTTGTCACTGCCATTTGTTGTTTTTTTACCAACTCGATCGGCATTTTTGAGTCGGGATCCAGGATCTTTTGTTCTTTGTATATTCCTGAAATGTTAACCTGGCATTTCTCATTTGACCAAGTCTCAGTATTGTGGAGAAATGGTCTGTACATCTAAAATTTAATAAATAATTAAAATTAATTTCATTAATTAAATTAAATCTAAACTTAATTAAATTTTTTTCAGATTGTTTTAAATGAAAATGTTTTGTGTAACTTTTAATAAATATTATTTCTGAAATCCGAGAAGTGTAGATAATATTAAAAATGTTTAGAAATATAATTTTCACATTTCCTTTATTGATTTATTCTCATTTCACTAATTTATTGATTTTTATATTGTGAGAAGCATTTAAATTTTCTTTTTAATGGATAACATTAATTCCTTAATATTTTTTTATTGCAATTTCGGTTAATCTTTTTAACCCTTTGAATCCCGAATTTTGTTTTAACCTAAGTAAATTTATTTGGAAGATTACTTCTTGATAATCATTTTACATACTTAAAAAATTTGAAGAAAAAAATTCTCAACATTCCTGTTGGTGAATTATTAGTTTATGTCGCGTCTGTGTGCGTTTTCTGTTTGCATTTGAGATTGGTTTTGTATGCGCACACAGACGCGAGCAGGGTAATTTAAAAAGATTATTATTGAGTTTTTGAGGTCAGATTGGAGTTTTTTTCAGATTTTGCTGGAATTTATGGAAATTTTGTAAAAGATTGGTGTTCGAGAAGAGTGTTTTTGAAAATAAATTTTTGTGAATTTATTTTTTAATGGCTTCGATTAATACAGATAATTACTATGATCATAAATGGAAAAGGGACGTTCACATATCTCAGGATGATAAATGTGTGACGTGCAATGATGGATTTATTAAAAGAATTGAATCTGATAACTCAATGGAAAGTGATGATGATGCCTTGAATGTTTTTCATATTATTCGTCATATTCCTGGTGGAAGAGATCCTGGTAACAGAAATAGTGTTTTTGGCCAACTAATATCAATTTTATTTGGTGGATTTCTGCCGCTGAATTTTAGATCAGATTCGTCAGATTACATATTTTCAGATCAAAGTTTCGACAATTTTGTAACGAGTATTATGAATCAATTTGAACAGAGTGGTCCTCCACCAGCAAATGAGGCAGATATTGAGAAATTACAAGTCAAGAAAATCATTGCAGCTAGTGATACAGGTTTCATATGTCTGTCAGATTATGAGGTGGCCGATGAAGTTATTATTATTATTATTATTATTATTATTACCTTTATTACTTATTATTATTATTATTATTATTATTATTATTATTANTCAAAAGTAGTTTTTAATATTTTGAAACATATTCAGAAAAATTGCTAAGGACCCATAGGTTGCGTTGCCTTAATTTATATAAAGGGTTTATTCCGTTTATTCTCGTAAGTCAATTTTTTATGTAAGCTGAACTATCAAAATCTAAAGCGCCTGAAATCAAATGATTACTTTGACACAATTGAGGGAGCCATCAGAAAACAAACATTGAAGGAGAAATATCAGCAACATTTCTTCCTGAGTTATTTTCACAACAATCTTCAGATAAGTTGCACAAAATGAAGATTCTAGCGTTGGTATTTCACCATCATCCCTAACGGTAAATATCAGCACAAGTGCCGCACCACTCAAAAATCATTCCATTTCCCTTGAAAGATTCGAAAATCCTCAAGTGACAACAGATGATTCCGCCACATGGGTAAATATAAGTGAGGATTTACGTGAGAAAGTCATCAGAAAAGTTACCTTTGTAAATTCACTAAAAGTGTTGATAAATGATTGAATTGCTATTGAAGATGGTTATTCAAAATCTTTTTTATTAATTATGGTAAAAGAGACTGTTGATAAATTTATTAAAAGTCATAAGGATCCATGTTTAAGAAAATCTGAGTGTGATTTTGTTGGTGTGGGTGGAGTTTGATGAGTTAAATAAAGTAAATACCGAGTGTAAAGATTTTGTACCTAAATTTGTGTTGGCATTGCCATACTCAGAAGCTTTTAAGAATTGTAAAGAAAAGGTAAGCAAGCAGTTAGGGAATTTAAACTACAGGATTGCGTTAAATCACTTTAAAGTGGGCATTATATTTATTAATAAGTCTAAAACTGCGTTTGGATTGTGTTCTGATCTCGTTTATCAGTTTACATGTAATGGGTGTAATGTCACATACATTGGAGAGACTTCCCGTCATCTCTGTATTCGAGCTCGAGAGCATCATAGATCGAAGACATTGACCAATATAAGTGAGCACAATAAGGGCTGTAAGAGTAAAATAGGTATTTCTTAAAAATTTTATCAAAAAAATTCAATGATTATTGGGAACGTATAATTTGTGAGGCGTTATCGATAAAATCATTGAATCCGAAAATTAATGTGTAGAATACAGTGAATTCTTGTGTTTTAAATGTTTTTAAATAATTTTTTTGTATATTGTATGTATTGATTGTTGTTGTTAAATAAAATAATTATTAAATTAAATTTTGATATATTTAAGTTTTATTTGATTGCTAAAATTTAATAAATAATATATTAATTTATTTTTAATTTTTAAAGATTAAAATATTTTTATTTTTTATTTGATATAATTTGATATAAAAATCTATAATTTCTATAGTTATTATATCATACCTGATGATTACAGGAAAACTGTCGTAATATATCGTGAAACAAATGTTTGAGTGGCGCTTTCTTATAATTAAATTGTTGCCATGTATGTTTAACAATTTTTTTGGTTTTTTAAAAAAATATTTTTGTTTGTTTTTTAAAGTTTTTTTTGTTGTTTTATTTCTACTTATCTTTTAATTTTATTAAATCATAATGAAAAATAATATAAATAAAATTTTTGTTGCAATAAGTATGTTTTTATTATTAATAATAGTTTGGATTTTGGATACTTTGGTACCAATTAATAAGACAACTTCTTTAAATATTTAAGAAAAATTATTTCAATTTGCATTCTGTTTTTCTTGTTCTAATAAAAGACGCAAATCAAGGTATTGGTGTATATATAAAGTGATAAAGTAATTAAAGCTATTATTTAAACAAATTTATTTTTGAAATATTTCCTTTTAGAAAAGCCAATAGCAGATTTAAAAGAAATACTTGGCAAAATTTAACAAATTGTGCATCAATATAGCCATAGCAGTTCAATCAAAATATAATTTTACTTCTGAAATATACAAAAATTAGGCATTTCCAAACTGTATAATTCAACGAGGAAATATATTATTATTCAGTGAAATAAGAAATCTGAGATCGTGGATAAGTAAGGAATTTTTTACATATTTTTTCAATGGTAATTTGCATAAAAAATAGTTCTTACAATGCCGCCGAATAAATGCCTTCTGATATCGTATTTCCTGGACTCTCCAGCCCGTTTGAGATTAATAGAATCAGTTAATGTAGCATAATATCCCATTAGTGTAAGTATTTGACAATTATACAAATTTATTCAAATGAATCTGACAAATATATTTTTAAAAAAACAGTATGAAAAGAAAAAATTAAACAAATCTTTTGAAGTGTCAGTAAAAAATGTCTATTTTAATCGCCCATAAGGTGTATAATCCACAAAAATTACCCCAACACCACTATGGAATATGAAATAATGCACGGAGAAAGATTCAGACAAATTATTTTAAAATAGTTTTTTTTAAATTTTAAATTAAATTTAAATATCAAAAAGCATCGATATCTTTACTGTCTATGCGATCAACATTCGTTCCCAAGCAAAACGGATATATGAAAAATGAAACCAACAGTTAAAAAGAAAATTAAAAAGAAAATTAAAAGAAAATTAAAAAGAAAATTAAAAAGAAAATTAAAAAGAAAATTAAAAAGAAAATTAAAAAGAAAATTAAAAAGAAAACACAACATGTACAAAATTTAGCTTCTTATTTTTTAAAAAATTTTTAAATACGGCAATACAAACAAAAACGCATTATTTTTGCATTCACATAACTCATTAATCCTTATTGTGCTCACTAATATTAATCAATCCTCTAAGTCAGCAGTGTTCAAGAACTTGAAAATAGGTTGACAATCAGTTTTTCATATGGATGAGGCATTGCATCCATGAAATTTACATTGATAAACAAGATCCCATATATTAAAATTTTAGGGATGGGGTGGAGTGCTAGTAAGCATGTTTTCCGGGGAGTGAACGGCATTTTCCCTTTGGTGTTATGGACTCACAGCATAACAAAATACTGGTGGTCAAAATTATTTTCATTGTTATGGAGGACTTTTCCACTCGGTGGAAATAAATGATACTCAGATTGATGTTAATTTAAACAATTTAAAATAAATAATAAACGTTTAAACATTAATTTTTATAAAACAAAAGTACAAAAGAATTTTTCATTATAAAATTTAATCCGGTAATCCGAATCTAAAATATTTCTTATCTTCTTTAATGATGATTATAATTCATTTAAACAAACAATAATATATTGTTTTAATTAAGATAATAATCGTATTAATTATAATTATTATTGTCATTTGATAAATGGGAAAAGTTATCGCAAAATTTACCTGAACTTTGATGTAGGATTTAGAAAATAATTTGTGAATTTCGGTTTGCTTTGATCGAATTTCAGAACCGGTTTCAAGCGATAAATGAAATGCTCAAACCCTTTTCTTGCCGAATATCACCTCGTCCATTGAATCAATCAAGGACGGGTGGAAGACGAGCTGTAGATTGTTGAATTGTAAAACGTTCGAATCAGGAAATCTGCCCCCCAAATTTAACAGTCTGTTTGGGATGTTTCAATTTCGATTTCTTATCAATAAAGTCCAATGTGAAGGTGACTTTGGGACGGAGGTTTTCCTTTTTCAGGTAGCACTGGAAGTTGTCAGCGTTGAAGTCGAATTCCGGAATTAGGGTGAATTTGGTAAGTTTTCCCTGAAATTAATTTCTCAGTCTACTGACTACTGACAATTGTGAGTAGAATGCCAATAATAAGGTAAATATTTATTTATATTTATATGTTTTGACGATTCTTCAGAGGGTTATTATCAAACGATGAGGAGGAGCTTATAAAAATATATTTCAAAAAAATGACCTAACAAAAGCCATAATTTGAGATTATGTTTAGTGGTTGTCGAGAAGAAAATGTTAACCTTCTATAACCTTCCTCCCACTATGATTGTTTCTTATGATGTGGCTCTTTGGGTTTACCCGTGAAAGTATCTCCCAGTAATCATGAATAAATGCCAAAAAGTCTTATGTAAAAAACTCAGACGAGTCATGAAATCAAAAATGAAAAAGAAAATTTCATATATAGAAATTAATTATCATATACTTTTAGGAAGTTGAATGGGAATCCGCAGGGGATAATATCATGGCGATCTCTAGGATATTTAATTGCCCCATCAAATTTACTTGAACTTATGATTATTTCCAGATGAAATTTACCATATTATTCATTGAATAATTTATTCAGTTAATTATAGTAGATATTATCAGATGTGATTTATGGACAAATATCCCCATACGGTTGTCAAGGGAAATGATTCCTTTAAGATATCCTTTATCTCTAGAAATAGTCAGTAACATATATAATTCATATAATAATAATAATAATAATAATAATAATAATAATAATAATAATAATAATAATAATAATAATAATAATAATGATAATAATAATAATAATAATAATAATAATAATAATAATAATAATAATAATAATAATAATAATAATATAATAATAATAATTAATAATAATAATAATGTGTTTCTAAAATCTTCATTTCAACAAATTATGACATTTACCTTTGATACATCTTGTTGTTGTTGTTGTAGAAGGCTTCTTCATAAGATCTATAGCAACTGGCGTTATAATAAGTTAGACAGGAATCTTGCAGTAAACAATTTGTTTTTAATTGACAACATCTATCTAAAAATAATTGAAATGAAATTTGCGTTTTTTGAAATGCAAAATATTATAAGATTAATTTATATTTTCTGTAGATTAAAGAAGCATTGGGCCGTGACCATGTTTCCTATCTATCTAATGCTGGATTACGACATTAAATGGGTAAATATTACAGTTAAAATTAATTTACGAAAATTGAAAAATAAATAAATGTTACTCTTACTAGTTTTGCACTGAAAATCTGGCAATCCGTACATTTTAGCTTTGGCATTCTCACATTTTGCACCGGACACGAATGTTTCGGTTTTGTCTATAGTTTCTCTGAACAATTCTGTCAATAGCGGAGAATTTTCCGAGCAATATATCGAATTGAGGCTTTCATCCAAAAGTTCAAAAGTCTAGAACTAATATTTGAACTGCGGTTTCGAGTGTAGTACAAAGATTACTTCATCGGATTTAAGAATCTTCCCATCTGTCTAGACAAATGTAAAATTAAATCTCCAATGTCCAAGTTAATAAATATTTTAAATTCAAATTGTTTAAATTAACTCCCTTAACCGTTAACCTCATTCTAGTGGCCGAAGCGGCCATGTCCACTTTTACCTAACTATATATTTTCCTAGAATTAACAACGATTAACAAAACATCAGTTAAAAATGCTAAAGGGTTTACGGATACACTTGTAAACAGTTTCTGTGTATGACGGTGTCACCAGAGGCGAATATGAATTTTCATACGCCATGTTTACAAGTTTGCAGATATTATTTCTGTGATTTAGCGAATTCGCAAGTGATGTGATTTCCTGTGTAGCAGGTAAAGTATTCAATAGAGTTGAATCAACAATATTGTATACTTACCTGGCGTGAAGAGAAATCTTCGCGTCTCCTGCATAGTACTGATGAGAGCCAAAATTATTATTATAGTTATTATATTATTAATAGTTATGAAATAATCAAATATTTGATAACAGATTGATGTATGAATGATATCTGACCAATATTATTATGCAAATATGTTTGAAATACATCGGTGTAAATAAATCGCTGATATCAGACATATATGTTGATAGAAGCTAGGACAAAATGTTATGAGGACAAAATAATACAGACATATCATGGAAAAACAGATGGAAAAAGAAAATTTCCTGTAGTTTATGATAATAATTATATCTAGCAAAAAATAATTTGTCAGACAATGAGTCAATAAAGTGAATAGCGTTGATTAGTAGGTTATTTAAAAATGTTTCTAAAAATAGTAATAGTGTTTTATAAATGAAAATGAATAATGAAGTCAAAAAACATTAATGTTTAAAATACGTGCAATGATTGGATCTCGGTATTGAAGTCAGTCATCATAGTATGCAATGCCTCGTTGACGCGGATTTATGTTTTCTTTTTCTTTCCAGCCGTTGTTCCAATGCTGTGCTGTTCTTGCCCTAATCTCCGTGCAAGTTTTGTCTTGATTGAATGCGCAAAACCGACGACATTGTTGAATGCATATTACCAATCCTCGATTGCGTTGTTGTTGCAAGGCAGGTGTCAATTAGTCAAATTGACTCCACAGTTGAATTGAAAATCTTGGTGGTCCTTTTCTTCCTCTTCTTAGTCTACCTATGAATTGATCTTCCATGTATTCACAGTTTGTCTCTGTGTCACGATAAGCTGGATCTTCAAGTACTATTTATTATCATTTTCCTCTACAATTTTGTCCTTGCCAACGTATTCAACGTATTAAATATGAACGATGTCAACAATTACAAAATCACTGACAGATTTTTATGTAAAATGGAACAATAATGTAATGGAATAGACTTAGTATCAAAACATTAATAATTCATTTATATATCTTTTCTTTATTTCTACTATTTATGAAATTAATTGCATTTTATCTAAGATAGAGAATCCTTATCTTGGTGACATGTTACATATTCTCGCATATCAAGTTCTCCAAAAGACCCCCCCCCCCCCTCCTCTCTTTTTTGCTAACTTTAAGCGAAATTTATCCATAATTATTTTTATCCAGCTTTATATTCATTACTATTTTTGACGAATTTTTTTGCAAACCTTTCACTTCAAATTCGTCATCTCAAAATAATTCTTAGATGGGTCTTTTTAGATAAGGAACAGATTTGAAATAGTTGTTAAACATCAAAAGACATTTGCATGTTTTTTTTACTGAACCATATGTCAACCAATCAATTAAGAGCTCAAAGGTGAACCTTGAGACATTAGGGAACTTCAATTGACATGTAATAAAGAAAATTTATATTTACATATTAATCAAATAAAATTACATCATTACCTCCCATGTGCATTCATCATTAATAGACCTATGATGGTTCCAGGAATTAGGTCCACTGGCACTTGTCGGATATGCCAAGGTTGTTCGGTCCTTATAAATATCCATAAAAATGTTATAACCCTTGGTAAAGGGTGTCTAAAATAAAAAATTATTACTTTTTTTGAACATATTAATTCAAAATTTGATTTACTTGCAAAAGTTTTCTGTTATCAAACTTGAGAGGTTTGATCAAATGAAAGGTATCACTTGTGATGTGAGAGTCAAGAACGAATCTGTTTTCATCATGTTCATGATGTACTTCTTTGAATCTGTCAATTCCATCAAGCTATTTCAATATACATTTGGATCGTATAATTTCCAGATGGAGACTTGAAATATTTCATAATTAGATTAATTAATTAAATTAATTAAATTAAAGCAAACATCACAAGCCTTTATCTATAATATAATAATTAGAAAATCTGTAGAATATTTTTAAAGAAAATTTAAAATTTTAATAAATAAAAAACAGGACCAAAAATTTAATTTTAATAATTAAGTTGGGAGAAATTTTTTTTTCGTTTCAATTAAAATTAAAAAAATTAAAATAAATAATTACAAATATTTTAAATATACAGCGGTGGACAAAAGTTGAGCAGCGTCTATTCCAATATAGACATTTATTAAATAACAGTTAACAATTAATTTAAAAGTTAATAAACATATTAAAGCAGCGATCAGTACTTAGTATGTAATCCTTTATACTTGTTGACAGCAGCAATCCTTCCTGGCATAGAATCTAGTGATTTCTGTTGATCAAACCTCCTGTATCTTCTATTTTAAATGGGTTCTTAGCTGAAAAATCTTTCTTCAATTAGGTTAAGATTTGGTGATGACTCAAGCCAGTCACCCATCACTTTTGCACAACCTTTGCTGAGTGATATGGAGCTCTGTCATGCAGCAGATGGGAACAATTATGATCTGACATGTATGACAGTCTACCAACATACACAATTGAGTTAATTGTTGTGCCTAAAACATGAACCAAATTTCATCTGTTCTAGTACTGCTGATGACAGACCAAATTATCACGGACGGTGAATGTTTGACAGTATTGATAGTAAATCGGGAATGATATCGTTGACTAGCAGATCGACGAACATTCGAATTATTGCAATGAAACTGATGTACACTGGCCTCAACAGTATATAAAACTTTACGCCAGTAAACCTTATGTCCAGCCTTGGAAGGAAACCTAGTCGATCTTCAATGTTTATTTTAGAGAGATATGGTTTTGCTGCTGGATGATAGGCAGCAAGTTTGAATTTATTGAATATTATGAATGCTACGATTGCAATTACTAGGTAATTTACCAATAATATCACGAGCTGATATCAATGGATTCTTGGTGACAAACCTGGAATGATAGCATCATCATGTTCCATAGTAACAGGAGGCCTTCCACAATAACGTTTTGATGATTAGCTCCCCAGATAATTAAATCTTGAAACAGTTGGTTAGTGTACCCTTAATCTCGATACTAATGTCTCTCAGAATATGTTTCCTTCTGCAAGATCATTATTTGAGACCTTAAAGTTTGTTAAGTTCTGGTTCTCGACCCATGAGGATCAAAAGCAAATATAAAAAACAAAGACAACCAGGAGAAATCTGGCTTAAATATGGTTACAATTGGTTTTTCCAAATTCTATATTTAGATTATATTGCATCACGAGCATTTGATAAATATCTACTAAATTATTTATTTTCATAAAATATACTACTGATAAACTCTTGTCTGCCAATGTAATTTAACTACATAATATTATAAAAAAATATAATTTAAATTTACTGGAATAAAATTACATTTATAAACCATTTTATGGGGAGACGATAAATAATAAATTAAAACAAAATAAATAAAGTAAAATCAGATGAATTATTTTTATTGCTTCAATGAAATAATTAAAGCGATAATTCCTATTTTTTATGCTAAATATTTTCAGTCTCTAAAGGTTTTCATTTTTGGATATTTTATAAATTTTAGAATAAAACCTACGCTTGGATGGGCAATTTTGCATTCATCCGCCGCGTTGTGAAGCGTTTCGCTGCAAACATAAGCATAGAGAACCTTTAAAATTTCGGAAACTGTATATTAAATCCATGTCTTTTCTCACGCTCTATATCAGTGGTTCTTAACCTGGGGTCCATGGACCCCAAGGGGTCCGCGAACGGGTTCCATGTGGTCCGCGGCACTATTTACAAAAAACTATTATTTTTGTTTGAAGCTGAATAAACAGATTTATAAATAATTTTAAAAAATGTATGTTTTACTATCATTTTATTAATTTTTTAACATTTCAGGGTCCGTCGGTACCAATTATATATTTATGGGGTCCATAAGTTTGAAAAGGTTAAGAAACCCCTGCTCTATATTCATTCTTGATCACAAAGTTCACACGCCTTTCCTTCCTAATAAACCAATCTCAATTCTGTTATCAACTCCAAAACCATATGTTTATTATTGCGTTAGGTTATTATTGTATTCCAAGAATCTTTAATTTAATAATTAATTAATTTATTAATTATTTATTAATCCCCCAAAACTGGAATACAACCAAATTTACCATATTTGTGCGTCTGCCTATTTTATCATAACTTTTATTTTGTATCGACAGACGGACATTTCTATCTCAATGTTATCTGATAATCGGCATTTCTCTATCTAATGATGAATAATTTGTTCAATTTAGAATTCATTTTTATAAATGTATTATTTAAAATATATTTGTTTAAATAATGGGTCTAATTATTTTAATTACATTTTCTGATTAAATTTAACAGATCAAATATTAATATCAAACTGAGATCGGCTAATAAAAGGTTTTCTTTCAAAATGAGTAATTGATGGGCCTATGAAGGTTGAACCCTTTCAGTGATAGGTATCCCATTGAATCTTAAAAAATGTTTTCACATTCCTTAAAACAATTTTTGTATTTATTTGGTAAAACAATTTTTTTCATACAAACCAAAATCCAAATAATAAGTTTTATAAAATAAATCTAAAGATTAGAAGCTTATTAATACCCCCGCATCCTTAGGAATGTGTTTTTATTAAAAGTTGCAATTCCGTGAAAATTGTACAGTATTAATATAATTTAAATGTTTATTACAATTATAATCAGGAATTAGGATAGGTTTAGACTTTTTCGACAAGGATTTTTTAGGATTAGGCTGTAGGGACGTGCGTAAATCGCATCTGACGCATTGCTAATTATCCCTGTCATTGTAATAGAATCAGGATTTGTCAAGTGGGAAAGATTTTGCATTATTAATTTACTATCAAAACGAAATAAATATATTTTTCTCTTTTTACATTTCTAGTTATTTATAATAATTATTAATTAAAAAATAAATAAAATAAATTAATAAAATCTTATTTAAATTCACAAAAAGCCACTTGAGATTTATTGTTCACTTTATTTCATACTAATTGAGTCGGTGAGATCGGATATTTCCAAAGAAATGTTCCGAATCAAACATCTGTCCTTCAAAGCCTTGCCAGATTTTTTAAAAATAAGAAAAATGGGGAATATTTAATTTATTCCTTTTAAAAACATTCTGTAAACTTCTTTTTATTAACCACTGTCAGATATCAATACAAACTTTTTAAAAATAGCGGTAAAATGGTGGTGAAACCTTTGTAAAGTTTTGTATTGTATAAAGGTTTCTAAATATCCGGCCTATTTGATTATCCGGATATCAAATACATAACAAAATAAATAATCCGGATAATTAAAACAAAAAAATAATATAAGTTTTTTATTTTGCGGTATTTAGTTCATTTATGTATATCTCTAGTCACAAAATAACAAAATAGTAACAAATCATAAATTAATAATAAAAAAATAGAATTATTAATAAATTTAATTAAATTATTGAAGTTATTGATTTATTTTTAAAAATGCATATTTTAGAAAAATTATTGCATTAAATGACTCAAAATTGAGTCGAGTTTCTAATTTATGTCCTGATGAGACCAGCAAATGAAAATACGCGCTCTGTTGCAGTCGATGTAGTTTTTATTGTTAATAATGCGCGATATAGAATATTTAAATTGTATGTCCTTTTAAATAATTATTAAATAAATGAAATCTTTTCAGCAATGTTTGAACTTTCTTCATTCTGCTTCTCAACATGAGTAATTGAAGCATTGCATTCTCAATTTGTTTCTGCAGTGACGATTTCTTACAAACTTCACTACTTTGACTTTCTTCATCTTTACTTTCAATAGTAATTTCTTCAGTGATTTCCTCAGAGTCATCATTTAGAATCACAGGTAGATGTATTCTTTAAAAACTTTCTACCGCCAAGTCAATAGAGGCACCTTTTGTACCAAAATTAAATATTTATTGGAATGTGGAATATTACCTGTTTCTAAAATGATTAACAGAGTCATTAGGATTTATCACGACGTTCAAACATTCTATTTTTATCTGTTTCAATAATTCTTTTGAAAGATCCGTTCCACATTCTTCTAACCCTTTTTCAAAAACGAATTTGTAAACGCCTTCAGCAGTCAAAAGCGTTGCTGAATTTTTGCGTAATATTTTACAACTGTTTCCAGTGAGAATAAAGACATCTAACAACTCTTTTAAAATAGCTATATTCCTGTCCGGAATTTTTTGTTGGCCCAAATCACTAAGTTTTATTTATATGATTTTTAATTGAAATTAAGCGTTTTATCATCATTACCAAGGAATTCCAAAAGATTTTTATATCCAACATCAACTGCAATAACTTACCTTCTTTATCTTTAACTTATCCTTGTAAAATATTGTTTTTCACTGAAAAGGATTTGATAGTTCTTATAATTTTTTGATAACTCATTAATCTAGTAATGAAAACTGTCAATTTATTTACATATTAATAAAAACGTTATAAGTAGGTAGTTCTGTGCACTCTAGATCCAGATACCCCCCCCCCCCTATTTTTTTAAAAATTTTTTTTAAAAGACCCCCCCCCATAATTTTTTTTAAATTTAAATTTTTGTTTTAATTATCGATTACGTAATAATTTTATTTTTTGTTTTAATCATCGTTTACGTAATAATTTAAAAATTTTTTAAAATGTCGACTATGTCATTGATTCTAATTTTTTATAAGAATTTTTTATGTCATTATACTTGAAATTTAATTCTCTGTTAAATGAGACTATGATGTAATCAAAATTCTGAAATTTCATTTTTAGTACACGATATTTAAATTTACACATCTTTTTAAACAAATTGAGATATTTTCACTCAAACAATATATAGATAGAATTTTAATCTCTATAAAATGACATCATTATTTACTTCAAATTCATAATCATAACACCTTAAACAATGTATTTTTCAGCCAACTTTTACATACACACATATTTTCAACTTTTAAAAAATACAAATTATTCATCTATACTTAACTCATAGTAAATAATTATATTAAAAGACATATTAAAAGATGTATTAAAAACTAAACATTTATTAAAATCCTAGAGAAATTCGATCACTATCTAATTTCCAAATCGGTGATATGACATCTTTCTCATCTATTTTATATCCCTGTATTGACATATTTACAAACCAGCTTTCCCCATCTTTATATTCAATTTTATATAACAAAGACATATTACATAACAAAGACACACCTGACTCATCATACTTTTTAAATATATTACGTTGCGGTATTTAAAAATTTAAATTTATTTTAAAAACTTATTTTGACGGTTAAGTTGACAAAATAAAATTATTGCACATACTTTGTATTATCATATATATAGTCTATCCGACAAGATATTCTGTTCCTCTACGGGTAATGGTCACAAAGGTACTGCTAAAACTTTAACATATTATTACACACAATGTATAAAAAATCTTATTAGTGTCCACACATGCAACAAGTTATTATTATTATTTTCAAAGTATTATAATTATATATAGTCCGAGTCTATCCGACAAGATATTCTGTCCCCTTATGGGTAATGGTCACAAAAGTAAAGGTCACAAAGGTAAAGGTCACAAATGTACTGCTAAAAATATTCAAGACAAAACTTTAACAAAGAAATTCTAAATATTATACTTTAAATATACACTCAAATTTATTAACACATTGGGTAATGGTCACAAAGGTAAAGGTCACAAATGTACTGCTAAAAATATTCAAGACAGAACTTTAACAAAGAAATTCTAAATATTAATACTTTAAATATACACTAAAATTTATTAACACATTGGGTAATGGTCGCAAAGGTACTACTCACATTCAACATGTCGTAAATTATTTTCAAATACAATTTCAAAGTATTATTATTATTTATTATTAAAATTATTATTAAATTCTGACCAACTTAAATCAATGAAGGGGTAGGACAAAAATATATTACGTTGCGGTATTTTAAAATTTAAATATATTTTAAAAACGTATTTTGACACTAAAGTTGACTTATTTAACAAAGACATAATTATTGCACATGCTTTGCATAAATATTATTATTATTTTTTTGCATTTTTAATATTTTCTTTCAAAGTATTATTTCAAAGTAACACGTGCGGGTGTTATTATTATTATTAATATTATTGAAAAAACTAAAATATTATTCACACACATATACAACCCATTAAACTTTATTATTATTATTATTATTATTATTATTAGTCAAAAACCTAAAATAATTTTTACACACTAGGTTATGGGGTAGAGAATTATTATATGTTTGCCTTTACAGGAAGTTGTCAATAAGGAGCTATAATTTTACACATACATTCTATATACACATATACTGTTTAACATGGGTGTATATACTCCTAGTCTATCCGACAAGATATTCTGTCCCCCTATGGGTATTGCTAGCAAGGGTACTACTCACATTCAACATGTCGCAAGGGTATATTAATTAAGGTTAGTAAATAAAACTTATGACACATACTATTTTTAATAATATTTTAACGATAAAAATCAAGACAAGAGAGGACAAGGTAAAGTTTATGCATTTATTATTGCCAGGCCTAATGAGCAGTGACCAAATATCTGTGGCTGAAAGACACGGTGGATATTTGTTCGCGTCCACAAGGGTCGTCTGTGCCTCCCCCAAGTGGGGTCAGAAGAACCTGGGCATTATAGTATTCCGTACGGAACATTACGCCTAGCATGGGTAGTCAACTACCAGCACATTCGAAACGTATTAAAAATATATTTCAAAATACATGCGTCATTGGCACTATAACCAAATTAATTAATGTTTTCACTAACAACAATATATATTTACAGAGGCCTCCCACTAGTTGGATTACAACCGCCCACCACGACGATCAGCTTGTGAATATATATTAATTAAGGGATAAAGAGGACCACCCAACCCTATTATATTTAATTTACAAAATAATGTTTTTAAAGGTCTTCTCCGTCAGTTTTCTCACTCTTCTGAATTTTCTCTGGAATTTGTCGGTAATCTAGCATTATTATTATTATTATTTATTATTTTTAAGATTTTATTCTGAGAACAAATTCTAATAATATCAACAAATTTGTATTTATTTTAATTACTATTATCAATTACTTAGTTGGTGAAGTCCTAAACAAAGAAATATATTGAACCATCTAATAAAACAGAATATGATGACCGAATACTAAGTACCTATCTACTAATTACCTTTAAATTAATTAATAAAATATTTTTATTATGATAAATAAACCTAGTTCTTTCCGAATTTCATTTATATATCCACAGGTAATGTCATTAAGTTGGATTCATCTATAAATTTATATCACCTTTATTATTTAAAGTTAAACTACTTACTGAGAATGACTGAGATAAAGTTTCGCAAACAAAAAACTGTAGTTCTCTGGATAGAAACGAAAGAATTTTCAAAAAAAAAAATCCACTAAAATTTTATCATAAATAGTATTCAATAAATAATTTTGAAATTCTGTTCTAAAATAGAGTTATAAAATTATTTTATATACAAATTAACTTTACTTTGAATTTAAAAAAACTAACTATAAAATTTGCTTTTATATTTAAACAAAGTTTTAAACAAGTTATAATCAAATTATTTTTCGTAAAAAATGATTATATAAAGATTAAATATTATTACTTGAAAATAATTTTATTTGTTATTGGAAATTTATTTTTCTTACATAAATTATTACAAAAAATTTAATATCTTTATAAAAATATTTAAGCATAAGTAAATAACATTAATTAATCTTAATTTTAATTTATATCAATTCATTAAATTTATAAAATTATTTTATCTAAATAGATATATAATAAGAGCATCCCAGATCAAAATTTAATAAAATCAATATTTTCTACAAATCAACAAAATATTTCACCCCATTTACCATCAAATACCTAACTAGAGATTATATTTTCTCATTGATTGAAGAAAACTTTGATAAAATTATTCTGAGGTGCTAAGAATCTTCATTGAAATACAATTATTAGTGATTGATCAAATTCTTCATCGATTCCAACCAAATTCAAACTATATTATTCATAAAGGTTGGAAATCTTAATTGAGATAGAATTAATGTCTACTGGTATAATTGCTAAAGGAAAATACACTGACAAGTGGTATTGAAATGTTTTTAATGAAAATTTGACATATAAGATTGGAGATATATTAAGTATTTATTTAAAAAATATTTTACTAAAACATCACTTGAGTAGTTAGTTCAATTTTACAGAAGAAATATTTGTAGGGTGTATATAAATCATTCGATGATTATTAGTGGGAAAATAAATATTGTATATCAGCGTCTGTTGATTGTTCACATTATTAATATAAGGATTATTTCTTACCTAAATTGTCACATGTCAAACCATGAAATGGTATTTGACTTTGAAATAATAACCAATTCTTTTAATATATTTTTGGATAATTTATCATATAGTTCAATGAATAATAAAATTTGGAATCGATGAAGAATTTGATCAATCACTAATAATTGTATTTCAATGAAGATTCTGAAGATATTCAGTTAAAAGTACAGTAATATTTATTTTAAATTTTGAGTAGAGTGATAGAACAAAAATTTAATTCTTTATAATTATAATTATAACTGGTTTTATCAAATGATTTTATAAATTATTTGAGGTTAATGACCAATTTAATTTACTTGATTTTAGATGTTTTATAGTGAAATATTTGTAATCTTTAGATAATCAAAGTTAAAGGAGTTAGAATTATAGTCATTTAAATGGATTTTAATAAATCGTATTAGTTAGATATTATCTTTTACAGATACTTATCGATAAAATATTAATCTTTAAAGATGGATAGATATTTTAAGGAAATTTGAGGCTTTTTAGATGATTTTAGTGGAGAATTCACTTGGATATAAAAAGAATGTTAAATATTGTCATATAAATGAATTTACTGGTTTATTAGATGTTATCATTAGTGGATTTATATCAGTTTCCTTTGGAAATTAATGATAATTATTTAGATATTTTTAGTCTAGATTGACGACTTTGATAATTTGTAATGAATTTATACTGAATTTTCTGAATAATTTGAGAAATCAGTCAATCAATTTGAAATCATTAAAATTACTTTATTAATAACTTGAATGATTAGTATTTAAGATAAATATTTACTGGATTATCAATGACTATAATTTCAAGTTCTTTCTTGTCCATTAATTGACTTTTTATGATATTTATTTACTAGGTTTTGAATAATTTAAATATTTTACATGTTATTTTTAAAATAATTTCATCAATTTGTACCTATTTATTTGGAATCTTACAAGTACTGGTACCTTGAATTCAGTCAATCAGTTGCATTTTTATTATTATTATTATTTTCATTCAATGATTATCATTTTCTTCAATGAAGAACAAGTTTCTTTTAAATCTATTTGTTAACACCTAGTTGTAAGTGCTTAGTACTTGGTAGTTGTTAGTGAGTAGTTGAAAATACTTGGTGGGTGATTGAATTTAGGTTGGTACTTAGTAGAAAGTTGTTAGTACCTATTCGGTAATAGGTTGTTGGTATTTGGTAACAGGTTGTTGGTATCTAGTTGTATGTATCCAGTTGTTGCTGTTGTTGTTATTGTTGTTGATATCTTGTAATATGTAAACGGTAACTAGTTGTTAGTGTCTAGTTGTATGTATCCAGTTGTTGTTGTTGTTATTGTTGTTGATATCTTGTACTATGTAAATGGTAACTAGTTGTTAGTGTCTAGCTGTAAGTACTTGGTTGTTAGATTAATTTAATTAATACTTAAGCTTAAATATTTTTATAAAGATATTAAATCTTTGGTAATAATTTATGTAAGAAAACCAAATTTCCAATAACAAATAGTAGTATTTTCAAGTAATAATATTTAATCTTTATATAATCATTTTTACGGAAAATAATTTAATTATAACTTGTTTAAAACTTTGTTTAAATATAAAAATAAATTTTATAGTTAGTTTTTAAATTCAAAGTTAATTTGTATATAAAATAATTTTATAAATTTAATGAATTGATATAAATTAAAATTAAGATTAATTAATGTTATTTACTTATGCTTAAATATTTTTATAAAGATATTAAATTTTTTGTAATAATTTATGTAAGAAAAATAAATTTCCAATAACAAATAAAATTATTTTCAAGTAATAATATTTAATCTTTATATAATCATTTTTTACGAAAAATAATTTGATTATAACTTGTTTAAAACTTTGTTTAAATATAAAAGCAAATTTTATAGTTAGTTTTTTTAAATTCAAAGTAAAGTTAATTTGTATATAAAATAATTTTATAACTCTATTTTAGAACAGAATTTCAAAATTATTTATTGAATACTATTTATGATAAAATTTTAGTGGATTTTTTTTTTTGAAAATTCTTTCGTTTCTATCCAGAGAACTACAGTTTTTTGTTTGCGAAACTTTATCTCAGTCATTCTCAGTAAGTAGTTTAACTTTAAATAATAAAGGTGATATAAATTTATAGATGAATCCAACTTAATGACATTACCTGTGGATATATAAATGAAATTCGGAAAGAACTAGGTTTATTTATCATAATAAAAATATTTTATTAATTAATTTAAAGGTAATTAGTAGATAGGTACTTAGTATTCGGTCATCATATTCTGTTTTATTAGATGGTTCAATATATTTCTTTGTTTAGGACTTCACCAACTAAGTAATTGATAATAGTAATTAAAATAAATACAAATTTGTTGATATTATTAGAATTTGTTCTCAGAATAAAATCTTAAAAATAATAAATAATAATAATAATAATGCTAGATTACCGACAAATTCCAGAGAAAATTCAGAAGAGTGAGAAAACTGACGGAGAAGACCTTTAAAAACATTATTTTGTAAATTAAATATAATAGGGTTGGGTGGTCCTCTTTATCCCTTAATTAATATATATTCACAAGCTGATCGTCGTGGTGGGCGGTTGTAATCCAACTAGTGGGAGGCCTCTGTAAATATATATTGTTGTTAGTGAAAACATTAATTAATTTGGTTATAGTGCCAATGACGCATGTATTTTGAAATATATTTTTAATACGTTTCGAATGTGCTGGTAGTTGACTACCCATGCTAGGCGTAATGTTCCGTACGGAATACTATAATGCCCAGGTTCTTCTGACCCCACTTGGGGGAGGCACAGACGACCCTTGTGGACGCGAACAAATATCCACCGTGTCTTTCAGCCACAGATATTTGGTCACTGCTCATTAGGCCTGGCAATAATAAATGCATAAACTTTACCTTGTCCTCTCTTGTCTTGATTTTTATCGTTTAAATAATTATTAAAAATAGTATGTGTCATAAGTTTTATTTACTAACCTTAATTAATATACCCTTGCGACATGTTGAATGTGAGTAGTACCCTTGCTAGCAATACCCATAGGGGGGACAGAATATCTTGTCGGATAGACTAGGAGTATATACACCCATGTTAAACAGTATATGTGTATATAGAATGTATGTGTAAAATTATAGCTCCTTATTGACAACTTCCTGTAAAGGCAAACATATAATAATTCTCTACCCCATAACCTAGTGTGTAAAAATTATTTTAGGTTTTTGACTAATAATAATAATAATAATAATAATAATAATAATAATAAAGTTTAATGGGTTGTATATGTGTGTGAATAATATTTTAGTTTTTTCAATAATATTAATAATAATAATAACACCCGCACGTGTTACTTTGAAATAATACTTTGAAAGAAAATATTAAAAATGCAAAAAAATAATAATAATATTTATGCAAAGCATGTGCAATAATTATGTCTTTGTTAAATAAGTCAACTTTAGTGTCAAAATACGTTTTTAAAATATATTTAAATTTTAAAATACCGCAACGTAATATATTTTTGTCCTACCCCTTCATTGATTTAAGTTGGTCAGAATTTAATAATAATTTTAATAATAAATAATAATAATACTTTGAAATTGTATTTGAAAATAATTTACGACATGTTGAATGTGAGTATTACCTTTGCGACCATTACCCAATGTGTTAATAAATTTTAGTGTATATTTAAAGTATTATATTTAGAATTTCTTTGTTAAAGTTCTGTCTTGAATATTTTTAGCAGTACATTTGTGACCTTTACCTTTGTGACCTTTACTTTTGTGACCATTACCCATAAGGGGACAGAATATCTTGTCGGATAGACTCGGACTATATATAATTATAATACTTTGAAAATAATAATAATAACTTGTTGCATGTGTGGACACTAATAAGATTTTTTATACATTGTGTGTAATAATATGTTAAAGTTTTAGCAGTACCTTTGTGACCATTACCCGTAGAGGAACAGAATATCTTGTCTGATAGACTATATATGATAATACAAAGTATGTGCAATAATTTTATTTTGTCAACTTAACCGTCAAAATAAGTTTTTAAAATAAATTTAAATTTTAAAATACCGCAACGTAATATATTTAAAAAGTATGATGAGTCATGTGTGTCTTTGTTATGTAATATGTCTTTGTTATATAAAATTGAATATAAAGATGGGGAAAGCTGGTTTGTAAATATGTCAATACAGGGATATAAAATAGATGAGAAAGATGTCATATCACCGATTTGGAAATTAGATAGTGATCGAATTTCTCTAGGATTTTAATAAATGTTTAGTTTTTAATACATCTTTTAATATGTCTTTTAATATAATTATTTACTATGAGTTAAGTATAGATGAATAATTTGTATTTTTTAAAAGTTGAAAATATGTGTGTATGTAAAAGTTGGCTGAAAAATACATTGTTTAAGGTGTTATGATTATGAATTTGAAGTAAATAATTGATGTCATTTTATAGAGATTAAAATTCTATCTATATATTGTTTGAGTGAAAATATCTCAATTTGTTTAAAAAGATGTGTAAATTTAAAAATCGTGTACTAAAAATGAAATTTCAGAATTTTGATTACATCATAGTCTCATTTAACAGAGAATTAAATTTCAAGTATAATGACATAAAAAATTCTTATAAAAAATTAAAATCAATGACAGTAATCGACATGTTTAAAAAATTTTAAATTATTACAGTAATCGATGATTAAAACAAAAATTAAAATTATTACGTAATCGAATAATTAAAACAAAAATTTAAATTTAAATTTAAAAAAAAAAAAAAATTGAGGGGGGGGGGTCTTTTAAAAATTTAAAAAAAAAAAAAAATTATGGGGGGGGTCTTTAAAAATTTAAAAAAAAAAAAAAAAAAAAATTATGGGGTGGGGTCTTTTAAAAATTTTAAAAAAAAAAAAAAAAAAAAATAGGGGGGGGGTATCTGGATCTAGAGTGCACATGGATCTAGAGTGCACATAACTACCTACTTTTAGCTTCTATAATTAGCTCATAGAAACCTATTTTAATAAATAATATCTTAAAATATTTATAAAATATAGTTTCCAATTATTATTTATATACGCAATTTAAATATATTTAAATAAATGTTTCTATTTTGATTTTTAAATCCTAATAATCTTAAAAAATTATATTTGATCTACTTTTCTATTTTATTTTAAATTATTATGTTTTAATTATTATTATTATTATTATTATTATTATTATTATTATTATTATTATTATTATTATTATTATTATTATTATTATTATTATTATTATTATTATTATTATTATTATTATTATTATTATTATTATTATTATTATTATTATTATTATTATTATTAATCAAAAACTACTAATGATAAAAAATGAAATTTGTTTACGATTATAATATATTTGTCTATAATTAACTATTTATTTATTTGTGTCAAAAATGAATTGCTTTCATATTAATTGTCAGCTTTTACCGAAGCAGATCCACAATCTGTGTAATGCTAAAAGACCGGATATGATTTTTATTATTAAAACAAGCCAATTAATAGCGAAATGCTTTATTTTTGACATGATGATGATTTGGTGATAAAATAAATAAATCCGACAAATAATTCAGATTTTCATCATCATTTTATATTAATCGACTTTTCAAGGTTATCATAAATTCCACGGTAAATTTTGCACATGGAGCGTGATCATAGCAAGTCATATATATCATTCAGATATCCGTGTAAATACGTACAAAGAACTTCATATTCCCTATTAAGCTAAATAAATAAATAAAACTTTACAAAATTGAATTTTATTTAACAAAATCTCAAATAACATACAAAAATATTCATTAAAACAAATAATACATTTCATATATTTTAAATTGTTTTTTTTACATGGGTGACTCGTCAAAGAAATATGGATTCTGATGTAATAGTTTTGTATTTGGTATGACAGGGGGGGAATTGAGAGTAACAATGCTTGTTCTTGATGATAGATATTTACTGCTTCCTATTGAATCGCGACTTGTAGTACCTTGGATGTCAGAATGATAGAAACTATTAACATCTATCTTTTCAATTGGACTTTTGCTAATGATTTCTATTAACTTGGTTTTCAATAACGACGCCGAGGGTCTATTTACTGGGTGGAAAGCCCAACACATTTTGATAATATCCCAAATTGACGAATCTGCACATCTGGGAGTGGATAAAAGATCTCTCAATTCGTTGTCAAATAATCGACTTCGGATATACTTTAATAAGTCAATTGGATTTTCAAAATCAGGAAATAGAGTTTCTTGTTCTAAGTTAAACATTTGCCACAATAATAACCCGAAGCTCCAAATGTCGGATTTCAAACAGAACGATTTGGATTCCAGGACCTCTGGAGCCAATATTTTAAAAGGCAAAGCCTTGTTGTAAGTAATGATTTGATATGTCATTGACATAAAGTTATCGGTTTCTAATTCAATGGCCAAACCGAAATCACAGATTTTCGGCACTTTATTTTCATCGAGTAAAATATTTCTCGTTGCCAAATCTCGATGGATTATGTTGAAATCACACAAATATTCCAGACCGTTAGCAATACCCATGGCGATCTTTTTCAAATCCAATACAGTCAATTCTTCTTCGAGTTTTATGCCATTGAAACCGGTTTGTTGGGGAAATGTTCTCGATTTCATGTACGGAGAGCACTCGACAGAATGGGCCAACAAAAACTCATTCAGTGATCGGTTAGTGTAATATTCAAGAATCAACAAAGTCGTAGCCTCTTTGGTTGTGTCATAATTTTCAACACCGTTTTCAAACGCTGCACATCCAATCATTTTGATAATGTTTGGACATTCAGTTAATTTCGAAAGGATTTTTATTTCATTCATGAAACAGTCGAGACTTATTTGGCAAAAGTGTATTTGTTTGCCTTTATTTGTTTGCTTTGATAAAATCGGTTGTTTAATCGCAACAGATTGTTGTGATGTTGAATTTAGGTCAGTTAAGATACCTTTGAAGATCCTTCCATAGTTTCCTTTGCCTATTTCGGTGTTTATTTTTACTCTAATTGGACTAATTGTCCATCTTTTCCTATCTATAGGATCCGGCCATAAATGGGTCAACAGTTGGATTGAGTCGCATTCAAAACTTTTATACATGCTATTTTGAATTTGAATTATTGGAACCGCATAGCCAGATCTTTGACAAAACCGTATGAGTAATATTAAGATAATTATAAGTATGATACAAGCTACAGATATCGTATAATAAATGGCCGAACTGCCTTTTGAGATTATAAGTAAAGAAAATTTCGTGCTATTTGTACCGATAATATTGGAAAACTTTAGAACGTATTCCCCGGAATCATTCTGACCAATATTGATAAACTTTATACCAAAGGTACTGTGAGTGAAATTGATAAATTTGTAAGATTTAATATCGGAACGGTTTCGAAGTGATAACTCTTTTTTATCATTGGTTAATAATTGAAAATATTCGACTTTCGCCGGGGGGAAACTGATAATTTGAAACGAAAGATGAATATTCTGTCCAGGAATGTAATTCCATTCCGATTTATGTTGGTAAATTTGTGGAATAATTCCTTCAAGGATTTTGATAGTTAAAAATGATTTTAAAACTAAATTTCCAATTAAATCCTTTTGTTCGCAAATATAAGTTCCAGAAAAATCTTTTGTTTTATTTGATTCAATTCGTAATTTTATTGAGCTTCTTATTGTGTATTTCGTTTCGGAAATCGTTTGATTTAGAATCGAATTATTGAATCGAATTTTCATTGGTCGGTTTCGAATTTTCCCAGCGCATAAGATTTCTATTGGTCGATCATTTAATACCGATATTGTTTTTTGTTTGAAGGATAAATATTCAAATTTTTCTGTTGCATTGAGTTTGGAATTCCAAATCGTAGCATTTATGAGGAAGATTTGTAAAAAGCTTTCATCGTCTGAAAAGTCAATATCAGTGATATTTTTACAGATCATTTTCGAGGTCATTGGTCCGAGTTCATTGGTAATCTCACATTTTGCACATATAGATTCAATTGAATCATTCAGAGGAATATCTATTTCTATTTTACTTTGATTCAAGTAATATTTATTGTAACCATTGAAAACCAACAACCAAAGAACATTTGACAGAGTTGAAGATTGAACTTCACAAGTTAGGGTTTTATAGTTTTCAGCTTTCGAAGTCAATCCAGAAACATTCGGTATGTTTATGTAAATTGGTTGCAGATAAATCGTCACAGATTTTTGAAACTTCTCATTTGAAATGATAATAGAATATTGAGACTTGATCTTGTTGACATATAAAACTTCAAAATCCACTTGACAGGTGCAAAACCCCACATAATGGATTTCACAGAGACTGGATTGATTTTTCTTCATGTCAATCAATTTACACTGATTGTTGGCATTGGTTGGAACTGAATTATAGGAAACATTTAATCGAAAAGGTTGGTGTTCAAACACTTTAAACGTTTTTTTATCCAACTCTTGAACATTTGCAATTTCCAGACTTTCTTCGTTCACTATTTCAACAGTAAAACCAATTGTCTTTAAATCTGTTCTTGATGGATTATCAATAGAGCAAATAAATCGGGTAAGGCTTTTCAAATTTTTCGTAATAATAATCAAGTTCTTTACGAATTTCGAAGTCTTTTCACAATCGTAATCCTCTACCAGAACTTGATCCAATTTGTTGAACTTCATACATATCATCGAGAAGTAGGTTTCTCCGGCAACCTTTCCGCTGCAACCAATTTTTACCAAATTATTATTTAACAACTTCAAATTGGTATTATTTCGAAACAAATGGCGATTGGTTGTATTCTCGAAATCATGAATAAAAAACATAGAACTAGTGATTTCCATACTGATGAAATTTATCTTTTTGATACTTAGCATAACGTCTTTTGATTTATTGTAATAATTGCATCTTACCGTGATATCCTCCTCAAAGACCGAGGTGTTAAAACAAAGTCCACCCGATGGATAGTAATGTGAATTCTCTAACAAATACCCATCGGAATTGAAATACGTTTCATCCTTTTCTTCGTTATAAATTTTTAAACCTTCCTTCATTCCGGACCGAGGCATTTTGCATGGTAACAAATGGTTGACTTTATCATAAACCACAATAAATTGAAGGTACGAAATAATTGTATCAAAGTAAATAATGATTTTCGAACACTGTTGGATTTTACGGGAGAACCTTTCGCATTTCACTTGGAAATACCATGAACAACACGGACAACAACTGGGAAGATCGACATAGTCGACAAAAGACGATGTTAAAGTGTCATTCATACAAAAACTCAATTCGGCGTTAAATTCCAGCTTTTCTTGATCAATTGTGACTGTGAAATTGTTTTCTTTGACAGATATTTTCGGTTGAAAATAATTCCCCTTTGAAATGACCAATTTACAGTTTGTCATGCAAACAAACAATAATTTTCCCGAGGGTTTGTTTAAATCGATTTCGATATTTGTTTCATTAAAATCCACAATAATTTCCTTGTCAATGATGTCGGAGAGATGGCAATCAAGGTGCAAAATCAATATAAATAACAATAAGAAATTCATTTGAACAATTGCAACATTAAATTTTCAAATGTCACAGATGTGATTTACACAATCTCATGTGACAAACTGTGCATAAACTGTGAGTGTAAGTTAACATTTACAAGTTGTGTTTCAGATTTTCTCTCTCTCTCGCGCGCTCTCTCTCTCTCGCTCGCTCTCGCTCTCCATCTCCAGAGGTTGTTTAAACTTAAAACGGAAGTTACTAACTTGATACCAGTATCATTTCAGTTTGCACTTATATTCTCGAAATCGTACCTTAAACTCACATTTGTGTGTAAATTCTTTACCAATTGTTTTTAAAAATGACCCTCGACTTTTTTATCTTAATTCTTTGTACTGCCATATTAAGTATACCTGGATATTGAATGTAATCACGATGCGTGCTGCGGAATAGGGAATTAATAATCAAACTTTTTTTGACCTTTTATATTATGCTAATCGAATTTTGGTCAAATTTTACCTATTGAAGTTTGTGAATTTAATTTAGGAAGTGAAGTATTGGAAAACATGTTTTGTATGCATTTAGAATTGTTTTCACAACATAATTGAAACCATTGGAGAGTTTCCTGGTGGTACAACAAAAAGATAATTGTCACATCACCTTGGTCGGTTTCAATAGCCTCTTTGACGATGTAGACGGATTTTGTCATTTTCTGAAATTCTATGAAAATATTATTTTTTTAAAATAAGTTATTAAAATTTACGATTTTTGAATTTTTTTCTTCAATTCCAAATATGTCGATGGAACTTGTTGAATATCTTCACACAAAGGCGTTTGACTAGAAATATCTGATAGGCTGTAAAATATTTTAATTATTTGTAATTAAATAAAAAAATTCTTACATTGTCAGATCTTCAACTTCGCAAAATGGAAGTGTTTCCAAAGAAATATCTGAAAATCTAAAGAAATATTAACTTCAAAAATATTTTATAAATAGATCTTACGATGTTTTGTCGTCGTTTTCTCGTAAACTTAAAGTTGAGTTGTCAGATTCAAAATCCAAATTTTTTTCAGCCATGAATTTTAATAATTTTAAATTAATGATATGTTAACAGTATGTTAATTACTTTCGAGACAAATAAAATTGATTTCCATTAAAAAATTATATATCCATATATATATATATATATATCCATTATATATCCAAAATTTTTATATCCAAATGACAAATACAAGACGATCATATACAGTTAAGTTTAAGCTGGATATACTTGAACGCTTGATTGTGAACAAGGGAAACATCAGTAAGACGGCACGTGAAAACAATATAACATCCAAAATGTTGCGTGATTGGTTATACCAGAAGGATACTCTTTTGAGCGTAACCAGGAAAAATGTACTAAAGAAAGTGGGATGTGGAAGAAAAGCCGAATTTCCAGAATTGGAAAAACTTTTGGTTGAATATGTTAAATTCGAAAGGATGGTTTTCAAACGAGCAGTTTCCGTGTACCTTTTGAGACAAAAAGCAATGGAATATATAACTGCAAACAATTTGTCGCTTGTATTAAGTCAATGTTGGGTTCATAATTTCTTTAGAAGAAACAATCTATCCTATCGTAAAATAATAAGGATTGGACAACAGGATAATCGAAGTCATTCCGAGATAAAGGAAATAATTACAAAACATTTAGAAAAAGTGAAAATTTGCCAAATGTATGATGAAAGTAATATTTATAATATGGATGAAACACCCATTTATATAGATACTATGCCATCAAAGACTATAACTACCAAAGGTGAAAAAAATGTCGAAGCAAAGGGAATTGGGCACTGCAAAACACGTTTTTCAGTCGTGCTACTTATTTCAGCCAATGGAAAACTTCATAGAACTCTTGTGATTCTTAAAAAATTGCGTAAAGTTCCCAAATGCTTTATTCCAAAAAATCTAATGGTAATTACATCTGAATCTGGAATGATGACAACAGAAATAATGAAAACGTGGATCCAAAATTGTTTTCCATGCGATAATATTTTTGGGCAAAACAGGAAAGCTGTAATTATTTTTGATAAGTTTAGTGCACATACAAGAAATGAAGTTACAGATCTTTTCACTCGACTTAATGTGAAAACAATTGAAATTCCGGAAAAAACAACTGCATTTTTACAGCCTCTTGATGTTGTTATTAATTTTATTTTTAAAAACGAAATATAGAAAAAGATGGTCGGAATGGATGGCAAATGGGGATGCAAATTTCACTAAAATGGGATACAGTCAGAAACCCTGTTGGGAAATTATATTCAAATGGGTATCTGAATCGGTTGATCAAATAAATTTTATTTATTTCAGAATTTATATTTCCCTTTTGTGAATTATTTAAATATAATTGCAACCATAAAGATATGAATTAAAATATAAATTATTATAATATATTGTACAAAAGGATATAAGAGTATAAATTACTACGTTGTAAAAAAATAAAATATGAATTACTACAATATAAAAAATAAAATGTGAATCTATACAGCATATACTAGAAAGATAAAAAAATGAAAGATATAAATTACTACAATCTAAAATAAAATATGCAGCTTATACCATATACAATAAAATAAAGATGAGGATATAAATTGTTATAAAATATACAATCCCAAAGATTCATTATTGTTAGAAGGATTAAATCACATTTGTCTCTTAATATAGTAATTGTTAAATCACGCTTGATTGTTTGGGAACAGTCTTCTTTCTGCGAATATATTCACCCGGTATCGATTCGGGCCTGTTTGATAATACTTTGTTAACTCGAATTTTTCAATTCTTCGACACCTATCATCCAACAAAAGCGTTATTCGCTCACTCGAGCCGAGCGCACGAAACGACGAAAAGAAAAACAAGCTGAGGCCGAAGCTCTATTAATCTACACAAAAACACTAATATGGTTGTTGAACTCATGTCTGCCCTGGATACGTCTAAATATTCTGTCTACACTGTCGTCCCAGCCTCGGGTACTCCATGGATGGAGCTAGATCACCCTGAGTTTGAATTGACAGAGTTACTTAAGGAAGTCGGGAATACTGATTCTTGGACACGGTCGCCCCTGACTACTTTAATGTGTCATAAATAAACATTGGGATAACTGACGAATCTGAACTGACATGATATGGCTGGCGTACATTTGTTTCGATTGATTTGTTTTTGATGGTTGACACAATATCGAGTGTTTTGTTATTTTTAATCTGTCTCCTTAATATAAATTTATGTATTCTTTATCGTATCTTGAATAGAAGAGAGTTAACAAAGCTAAACGTAGATCTGTTAGGGGACTAAGCGACGTAAGACCTTCTATCGTCAATCTAGAACCCGAAGATGAAAATATCATGAGGAGTAGTTTTAGTAGTAGAGATCACCTCATGAATTTCCAACCATTGTATATATCACCAACATGGTCATCGCCATGGGTATACAAATGGTCTAAAGTACAATAATCATGTGGTCATTTAGGAAGGAGTCACTCAGTATCTCTCAGCACCCCTAGCACATTCAAAATGACACACCCCTAGGCGACCCAACATTAGTAACTTGCTCTATGAGTATTTTAATTACTCAAGTTGTTCAGTTTCCCGGCCGACTCAACACGGTACGTCAAACCCTAATGTTATGGCGGAGCCGCAGCCACAGCCGAATCAAAACCCCGTTGTATCCGCAGATAAATTAGTTAGGTTAAGTTTAGCACCAATCATATTTTCGTTAACTAAGTTGGTCACCACGAAGTATTTTCAAGCGGTTACCCAACGCTGTGTACACAACGTAGTTGACCATCACTCCGGGTTGTGAATCATTTTATTGACTTGAATTATTAAAATGATAACAACGAAGATCTCGGTCAATCTTACGTTCCTATTGCAAAGGGAAAAACATATCAACAGTATATATATATACATATTAATGTCATTTTAATATTATTTTTCTATATATTTTATTCATTTCGCTTGTTATCAATTTCGTTTGGGCGCATAATTTGCTCACGTTGGCAGGGCCGTAACAAGGCATTATTGCGTCTTAAGCGGTTCATATATCGGGGTTCCCAACACACAAATTCAAAACAGACTACTTTTGGGCTAAAACTGATTTTTAGACCCAAAGTTAGGATTGCGAAGGAATGCAGAGGCACATAACACACATACCCAGCATTAAGTGTACTCAAAATAAAAGATAATAAACACAAAGTAAACAAAAATAGCAGAAAGCACTACACGCACAGTAAAATACCCAAATTAAAAGAAAAATCAAACATAAGAAGTATTGCATGAAACTTACTCACACAACCGGAACACATAACAACAATAAACAAATTCGAATTAAGGCGACAATGCAAAATAAGAACAGAAATCAGAGAAATTTCCATAAAATTAGGATAGAAAAATAATTTAAAAATCAAATTATAATAGAAAACAAATAAAAACGCAGAACAACCCATCAAAACGGCAAAATCCATCAGGTTCGCCAAACAATCCAATAAAATAAGCAAAAACTAAAAACTACGTTTTAAAATAACAAAATTATAAAAAAGAATTAACAAAAAACGCATAAAATAAAAATAATATACTAAACTATTACAAAATAGTATGGTATGTTCTGGAAATGCCCATATCCATCATGGTGGCAAATTTAAAATTTAGAAAATCAAAACAAAAATTAATTTGCAAAAATCGCTATTAAAATCGACAAAAATTAGGAATCAAATTAATTAGAATTAAAATAATTCGAATTAGTTTACTACATCAATGAACTTGCACACTAAAAATAGGGTTTATTTACGGACTCATTTTAGTCACAATTCACTATTTACGCAAAATTTATTTTGTTGCAGAGAAAATTTTGTAAGATTACAAAAGAGTAAGTTTCTAATGAGGATATATATATGAATTTATGTGTTGGGAACTCCGATATATGAACCGCTTAGGGCGCAATAATGCCTTGTTACGGCTCTGTCGACGTGAGCAAATTATGCGCCCAAACGAAATGGATAACAAGCAAAATGAATAAAATATATAGAAAAATAATATTAAAATGACATTAATACAATGTCCTGACGAGGTTCTGGAGTCACGGGCTTAGTCCTAACTCTTTGTCCTTGATTGTTATCTCAGATTTCTGTATCAGGAACTTTATTTAAAACATAAGAAATTTGAAGATTTGAAGACTTGAAACACGAGACTGTAATAATTTTTGTTTAAATGAACTTTTGTTTTATTTATTCTACAATCAATTTGATTTTAATTTACTTCAAAGTGATAATACTTCTTTTTATTTATTTTATATTATTTTCAATATTTACTATTTCCTTAATCTTATTCGCTGTGGTTTTTACCTAACTAAATCTTTGAATAAATATAAAACAAAATTTTATTAAAGTCTTATAAATTTTCGGGATCGATCGCTCTCCTTCTTCGTCCACTTTCCGCTGGATAATCGTCATCATTCGGTCTTCTTTTGGTCGCTTTCTCCTCAATTTTTTTTATCCCTTGGTCTTTCAGAATTAACCTTTCTCCGATGTCAAGTTACTATTATGTACACCTTATGATATGTTTTATTTAGGTTGCCTCCCACTCGTCTGCTTTCTGGAATACACGAGTGAGAGAACCAGTTGGAGAAATAGTTAATTTTTTTTGCCGGTTGGCCACTAGGGTGGAGTGAAAATGACCGAAAAAATTTTTTGACTTAGTAGACTTTGGATAGTTATAAAAACTTGCTATGAGGTCAAATGAAGTACTCTGTAAAGAAAAACAATAATTTAAATAATGTCTTGACGTTCCACAACCAACTTTAAAATGTAACCATTGATAAGAAAACGATAATGTATTTGCTATCCGGTGTTCTTTTCATTACAAGGAATTGGCAACTTTTTGCTTCCACTAATACGTTATCGTTACTTACTGTTAACTAAAAGATCATTATTAGTTCACTTTTCTACGCATTCACACGCTGCACTTCCTGTTTCTAGAGTCAATTCAGACGGATTATTGCATACATATTGCATAACATTGTATTTTTTTTGAATCGCTGTATGTAGTATTGTTAGTGATAAATAATTACTCCACTACGATACTTCATTATAAGAGGTAATATTATAACATATTATTGAAGTCATTGATGGCATTTAAATAATATGGATTTAAAATGCCTCTGGTTTTCCTTTTTAGAGTTGCAATGGCTGTAACCAGAAAGAAAGTGTCTTGTGTCATCTTTGGTGGTCCATCCGAGATGCCCGACAATCAACTACCGACTTATGCAGATGTTATGAAATTCTACAACCTGACAAAGCAGAGACTGAAATGCGAATTGAACAATAAAGATCCTTCACATCGCAACGTGGCAGAAACAGTGTCAATGAAAGTAGAACAAATATGGGACAAAGCTTCCATACCACATGTAAGCCACCGCCGTGTTCATGAAATGTTGAACGTGTACCACAAGACGTTCATGAAATTGCTGAAGCCGTATAAATCTAGGAAGGACTCAGAACCATACAGAGAGAAAATATCGCAGTTTAAAGATGAATCGATTAAACTCTTTGACATTTGCTCCTGCAAGTGCTCTTGTATGTCTCAGTGTCACTGTGAGAAGTCAAGAAAGATACCCACAATTGAACGTGACTTTCTAGAAGATCAGCGGGGTTCACGCAGTATGATCATAGCTGGAGTTGATGAGGTTGAATCCAGTAGATTACAAAAGCGGTATATCCGTAAAGAGTCGACACAGAGGCAGATGTGTACCAAATCTGCCATTGATGACATCGGTGATAAACAGTCGGATGTCTGTGACGAGATTTCTGGAATGGAAGAGGAAATGGATACCGGCGATGATGACTCTGATGACGATTGTATAAGCCAAATTAAACAACAGCGAAAATTGAATGACAAGCAGATGAGAGTTAAGCTACCGTCGTTGGCTTTAGCGTGTGATCGACATGGCGTATCCGACAGGGCGGCAGCAGGAATCGCCAGTGCTGTTCTTCAAGATGTTGGAATAATCCACGAACATGATGTTTCTAAAGTGATTGACAGAAGTAAAGTGCGTCGAGAACGTTGTAATAAGCGTGGCGCATTATGTGCCGAAGTCAGTAACACAATCACTGGGTTATATTTTGACGGCAGAAAAGACAATACAATGACCCAAATTAAAGAATGCGATGGTAAATTTCATCGGAAAATAATAACTGAAGAACATATATCGATTATAGCCGAACCAGGAGCTACATATTTCGGTCACATTACACCAACTGCAGGGTCAAGCAAAGTTATCACGGCTGAGTTGATTGCATATTTGAATAAAAGAAATGTTGACACGAGTGGCATAAAAGCAATAGGTTGTGATGGGACAGCCACTAATACGGGCATTCGAGGAGGCATCATTCGATTACTTGAAGTGACGTTACACAGACCGCTACAGTGGTTCGTATGTCAGTTGCATGCAAACGAATTACCGTTAAGACATTTGTTTCAGTATCTTGATGGACCTACCAATGGTCCAAAAGGATTTTCTGGTCCCATTGGAAAGTCATTGTTGAATTGTGAGAAGCTTCCCATCGTTGACTACATGCCGATAAACTGTGTTCTACCGTCAAGTGCAAATTCCGACGATTTAAGTACAGATCAGAAATACCTGTTCGATTTGTGTACTGCTGTAAGTGTTGGTATTTGTCCTGTCGACCATTCACTTCGCAATCCTGGTCTTATCCACAATTCGAGATGGTTAACCACGGCTAATCGCATACTACGTCTGTATGTTGCCACAAGAAGCCCGTCGGATGAACTAAAGACGCTTGCTACCTTCATCGTAACAGTTTATGCACCTGCATGGTTTGAAATAAAGAATACCCCTTCGTGTAAAGACGGCGCTCGACATGTCCACAGTACGATACTGAAATCACGCTACCTCACAGACGAGCTGAAGAAAGTTGTTGACCCGGTAATTCAACGCAACGCATTCTTTAGTCATCCAGAAAATCTGTTGTTTGCGATGCTTACCGATGAAAGATCAGATATACGCGAGTTAGCTCTGCGACGCATACTGAAATCCAGAAAGCAGAAACGTACGACTTCAGTTAGATCTTTCTGCGTGCCAGTAATCAACTTTGAAGCTACTAGCTACATAGACATGATCGATTGGCAGAAAACTCCGATCACAGAGCCTCCAATCGTAGTGGACATTGACGAAGATACTTTGTTAACCATGATCCGGGAAGAAGAAACGCCAAGACTGGATTTCGCCCGCTATCCTTGTCACACCCAGGCAGTAGAGAGACATATCAAGCTAGTGACAGAAGCATCCGAAATGGTGTGTGGTCCAGAAAAACGCGACGGATTCATTAGAGCACGCTTGGAATCGAGATCGAAAATGCCAAAACTGGACACCAAAGCCCAACATCATTTGTAGTTATAAAAACATGTTAGACAGTTTGCATGTGGTTTCCCTTCACAGATATGGTTCTTATTACTTGTAATGTTATGTACAGACTGTTAAAAAGTTAAACCATAACATAAATATGTTACTTATAAAAAAATGTTTTTTTTAAAGATTATTGCTTTTTTATCGAAATATGCCTATACTTTAGGTCAATTGTGGAACCTCAAGATATGCTTTAAATTGTCTAATTGTTTGCCACATTACTAATTGCATGTGTTACCAAGTTTTTATAGCTATCCAAACAAGATATTAAGAAAAAAAAAATTTCACTCCACCCTATTGGCCACACCAACATCTTTCCGCCTCACGGCCAAGATCAGATCAGACTGAATCCTGGTATTGCTTCTTTAGTTATTTCATTTTATAAAAATTATTTTAAAATATTATTTTGAAATTATAACAAGAAATTTCATCCAATTCCTCAACAGTTATTCTTATTAAGCAGATCTTGAGACAGATCAATTTAGTCTGTCTTAGCATAATTTACTTGTTACTGGTTGCAATACAGGTAAACCAAAAACAGGGATAATATACAATTTCCAGCACCATTTTATATAATTTAAAGGGATATTTAAATAACTTATTTATAAATAAAATATATATTGTATTATAAGTATCAAATACTATTATATAGTAAAATTATAATAAGTATAAATGCTGGCACGCATAATCATCATTATTATTAAATTAATTGATTCGCCATTTAAATCAATTGTTTTAATAATACCAATTATTACTCAATCAGTTTGTATTTGAATATATCTTAAAGCAATAAGACTAATTTATTAACATGGCGACCCTAGCAATGATCAATAAAATGATCCCAGATATTTACAACGGTTTTGTCCAGACTCGTTGCCCTGGATGGACTGTCCTTCAGCGTGTTCATCACTTCTTCGGAATTGAGAATGTGTCTCGAGGCTCACGGGTTTGAAGTTCCAAAATCACCAACGACAATTCGAAATATGGTGGTGGATTATGGAAACGCCCTTCAAAAGATGGTGAAATCTCAGCTGACTCTTCTCCGGTTCAAGGAATTCGATTCAGCATAACGTTTGACGAATGGCCTTCGATTAGAAATTGTAGTTACTTAAACGCGGAAGTGCTCACCCAGAAAGAAATTTGGAATCTTCGACTGGTCAGAGTTATGGGGTCTTTTTCTGCATAGAAGTGCATTGAGATCATGCAACAAGTGCTTCAGAAGTTTGATCTGAATTACCACCGGGACATTGAGTGCATCACATCAGTTATGCGGAAAGTGGGATGATTGAGCATATGCGATCAACAACTTGGCATTGTTCAAGGCATTCACTTAGATATAATTGACGTCTTGTACAAACAGTCGTATAAAGACAACACCGTTGCCGTCGCAGGGGTGAAGTGACATTGACATCACTCATAGTGAGAATTACACCGATGATGATATGGACGATTTTGGTGGTTTTGAAGTCACTTTTGCTGACAAGGACGACGAAATTGAGCTAGTTGAAGATTTGAACCCGTTAATTGCAAAAGTATGTATCATTGTCAAGTTATTTCGTCGTTCTTCAACATAAAACGACGAAACGCTGGGAAAGTATACAACTGATGAGTTTGGCAAACCTATCCCAATAGTCCTGGACACGAACAGTAAATTATCGCTATATAGTTTTTTTTTTAAATCCGGATTTCCCAGATGGTGGCCTTTTATATTTTAGTATTCACAATTCCTAATTGTGAACACTAAAATATTAATAAAAATAGCTGTACATTACATTCTTCTTCTCTTTTGAACATTGGTCCTTTAATTAAATAATTAAATAAATTTGGTTGAAAACCTTCTGGGTTTATTATTCTCGTGACCGCTTGCACATAACTTGCTTTTCTTTGTGAATTATTTCGAGTTCGTTTGCACGCTTGTTCCTTGGTATTACAGGTTTCTCTGGTAATCTTGTAATTATTTTCTCACATAGGTAGGTGTAAACTACATCGTCTACTATTCGTCCGAAGTATCCTTGAACTTGGTTTGATCCATTATTGGTTGTCGATTGATGATGCGAATGCGAACTTAGGGAATCGAATTTCAATTCCCATATGTGATCTACTCTTACCACTACCAGATGCCGAATAATAACCAATGGTTCGACTACATTTGCACCATCAACGCGATAAATATAACGAAGAAGTTCAGGCAGAGACTCGACGATTTAATACAAAATCAGCGTCCAGGATGGAGCTACAAAGAGATAACTTTGATGTAAATCGACCGAAAATCTTTCCGAATTCTAAATGTTTATGAGAAATGAAGCCATCTGAATTAGTCTTCTCTAATTGGAATGCGATAAAAAATGAAATGCACACCATGACACACACAACACGCACTCCAGAACCGAATGGAGAAAATGCCACGATGACAATCGGAATGACATGACAGGGGAGTGAATAGCACATGCACCATCAACTCCAATCGATAGACTCACCTCGAATGCCAGAAATGATTCAAAGCCACGTCGCTAACCAGACCTGCATCACACTAGAGAAGCCCGCGTACGCATATAAGCACATGCTCATAAATCCGCACATTGATCGCAGATATTTCATAGAGAGAAATTTTCCAAAAATTGGTGCGCAAGTGTATGGTGTAGAAAAGTCCCAGCACAAGAATCACATCTCACCGATATAAGAGGTAGTCAAGTCAAAACGGACATTTTAATCCAAACCAAAATGGCAAACAATCGACCATCTACGAATGCGAGAGACTTACGGAGGTAAGAGTCCAATTCACAGAATAAATTTTGTTATTTTTCTTTAGTGTTATAACCAATATATCAATTCTATGTGACCACTCAATCGAAAGGGTAATTGATCCAGGTTCCTGTACATCTAGACATTGTACATGAGTTTCAGCGAGTGTCGCATGCAATTTACTCCCTCAAACTAGTCGAATGATCGAAAATCCTTCTCGATGAAATTCTAATGCCAAATTTATGGAAATAATCACTCCGACGAGTTGTGATCCAGGTGGATGACGTTTAAAAATTAACTTCCCCATCGTGCCACTCGTTATATCATTCAACAACAATATAACATTTGATAGTTTCATCCGTGAAATATAAAGACATTTATTGTAAAAATTGTTGCAATTAAAACAAAATCCCTTGCCGGATTTCTATATGTTATAATAAAATATATAATAATGTGTAATGTATAAAAGGATACAGTAGAAAAATGCCGTCAATTAAAAATATTAAATCCGATATTTGGGTATATTGGCCTGTTCGGGCAAAAATTTTAAATAAGGTCATAGAAATATTTAAAAATATTATATTATATATATACGTAAATTTTCTACCTTTATTTAATATTATCTCCTGAAACATAATTTAATATGCTTGGGGTTCTATTATTTTTATTTTCATCAAGAACATTCTCAAACTTGTAAATCAGTTTAATGTTTTTTGGATCATTTTTTAATAAATTGTTTTGAATTTGGTCCTGACCTTTTTGGTCTTATTTCTTTCTTGATTATTCTTTATTGAATCTTGTTGAAACATTATCAAGTTTATACTGCTTAATGGAAGTTCAAAATGTGAAGAGTCTCTGCATTTTACCTGGATGTGATTCTACATAATCTATAAGATCTCTTTTTTGTTGAATAGTTAATCTTTTTCTTTTTTTCATTTGATGTTTCTTATTTTCAAATTCTCGATTCATTATAAATATGGTTAAATTTTAAAAATTAATGAATATAAACAATATTAAAAATGAAAATTAAATTTTATTCATATAAATTTTAATGTTCACTATTGAAATATTAAAGGTGTCCATTATTAACAGGTCATGTTAACAGGTAAAAGGGGTTTAAAATTAAAAAAAATACAATAAATGTCCACTATTGACAGAGTCTATTATTGACAGGGTAGACTGTATTTATTTTAATCAACGAAAGATTTATTTCTTTAAATAGCTGTCACTAGCTTCAGCCAACTTTTCAAATTGTTTTCACTGATCTTTTGATTTGGACCTGTTATTTCATGATGTCAAGAAAGGCTTTTTCGACATTTTTCCAAATGATACAATTTCTTGTTGAATTAATTTTTTCTGAAATAAGAATAAGTTGTAGTCGGTTAGAAGGATGTTTTATGTAATGTTTTATAGCCGAGTCATACATTGTTGTATGGTAGTTAAATAATCATAATGAACAGTTCTTTCTTTAGATTGATTGTGGAACAACTTCAAGGATATTGCAAAAACTACTCTGGATCTATTGTTTCGAGAGTTTTGTAAAACTTGCTATGAACATTTTCAGTTCTAGACTTTCAGACACTAAATAATCATTTCAATGATGAAAGATAGTTCGTGGAATATCTATATTTTGATGATAGTATCTTGGATTATAATCAAAATAAACAAATTTCAAGGATAGACAATTTGTATAATTATTTGTATGATAATTATCATACTTACTTCATCTGCGATCACATGAAATGATCTTCAATATTTATACAAATTGTCTGTCGTTGAACTTTGTTTATTTTGGTTAATTTATTCTTAATCCGCGTATCTATTCGACCATATCATTTTGTCGAAGATGGTTACCAATAATTAATTTATCTACCCCATTTTCTACGAAATCAGTGTTGTCATATATTACACAATTTCTAAATTCATTCTATTATATTCAAAAAATGTTTACGGTACCTGATGCAGGCACACACATACACACACTTGTTAGTGGCATACAGTCAGATTCACTCAACTAATAATTACGGATCTAATTCTACCCAACCAAAATTGCAAACACTTTTAAGTTATTTACGTGTTAGTGTAATGTCAGTATAAAACTACAAAAATGTCGTACAAATTATCTCCATATATCAGATTCAATATGCAAATGGTGTATCATCAGCGTAGGTTAACCGATAACATTCATTCAAGTGAAATAATTCCAATCATCTATTTTTTATTTTATAAAGTCATATGATACAATTAAAATGCTAACATGAAAATATTTTATTTTACATTTGATAATTGAAAAGTGATTTTATTTTTTACCGTTGATGTTAAAGAAAGGTTTTTAGGGGAATTTGAAAAGACCAATGCTCTGAAGTTTTTCATTCTGAAAACGTAAACCAGAAAATTGAACGACTCAATCCAAATCTGCAGTTGTAGGCTCATATCAGTTAGAGAGTAAAGAAATTGCAAATAGTTCTGATTTTTCTTTCTGTCATTTTGTAATGATTTCATGATGAAAAAAAGACAAGTATTTGGTAAGGATCCGCTGAGAAAAATGACCGATAAAATTAGAATGGTGATCGTTGAACGAATTTCCCTTTGAATATTATTGGATTTTGTTTTAATCAACAGTAGACTTTTTTTAGATAAAAGAACCAATTTTAAGATCAACAGAAGATTTGATAAGATTATTCCAACAATGAAAAGAATTCCTGAATGTACGATCAAAACCCGATACAAATTCAAAAACATATTCAGGCTTTTATTTTTATTTCCGATCGTACAGAAAAAATACGGATGTTCGTAAATTGTTCGAATGAAGCCCGTATACAAAACCGTTAGAGGAAGACAAAAAAGAAATACGGTCGAGCATGTTAGGAATACCATTTTGTTTGTGATTTGCAACGATTTCAGTGGAAAATAAATGGCGAAACATCTGTCGAGGCAAACTAAAAGAAAAATAGCAAATGTGACTGTTGATGTATAAAAGTACAAAGTTCGAAAAATTGTACAGGAAACGCTTGATTGATTTATAATAAAAAAGTAAATGTTTCCATTGGTTATAAACGGTAACCCTTTCGCAGGAAATATCCATAACCAACCGAATGCTACAATGTTCAAAAAGTCAGATAACGCCAAATATGATAACAAAATCGTCTGTCTTGTTCGTTTGGGGTACCTTAAAAGAAAAATATAAGAAATATAAATATTGCTTACGACACCAATGAAACCAATGAATGGGAAAATATATCCCGATGCAAATCCTAGGATTTCACTAATTGCACAATTTATATCCATATTCTCAGTATTGGGATCACACAAATATAACATGTCATAAGGGGAGTCGTTGTATGAATAATTTAACTTTCTCGATGTAAAATATCCCATTTTTTTGTCGTTTGGAGTTTATTTTTAATAGCGCAAAAAGTAAGATTAATTTATCAGGATTTGATTTGAGTAAATATTATTTTGACATTGTTATTTGCAATAGGGTAAAATGATTAGTGACTTTGTTCAATGATTTGTTTTATATTTATTCTCTTTCCCAACTTATGTCGACATGATTAATTGGAATTTTGTTTTAATGTAACTTTTTAGGTCAAATGTTTATTTAAAGATAATGAGCTGTAAGAAATGTTTGGGTAGTAAACTTTTTGGTCGAGATAAGATGAGAAGATTTTAGGGTGTCCCTATTTTTTTAACATTGAATTTATCACATCAATTTAATATTAAAGTTAATAAATAGAGTTAATTAAAAATCAAATTGTTTTAATATTTGAAGGTTAGAAAAATATATTTTACATTAAAAAATTGTTATACAATAGAAGCCGTTTAATTAGACTGCTGGATAATCTGGATAATCTATTAAATTTCAATAAAATTTATTTCTGTTAAATGGACCAAAATTGTGGTCAGGGTCCCTTGCTAGGAAAAAAAATTTAAAAAAAAAAATTTTTCATTCTATAAATTTAATTACATTTTAAATTAATCACTAAAATTTATAAATAAAAAAAAATCGTTTTATTTATCAAATTTTATTTTGTTTGCTCAATGAAAATATCTAGGTTAGTTTAATAGTACGTTTATATTTATAATTAAAACAGGATAAATAATCTCTAATATTTTGATACATTAGATACGTTATAATTTTACATTTAACGCTAATGCAACAGACTTTTATTTTGTTTGAATTGTGTGGCTAAATCAACAACGGAAAATTATTTTTTTCTTTATAGTACATTCTAATAAAAATAATTAAAGAATTATCATTGGAATTAAACTATACAAACGGTAATTGAAGTAAAAAATAAATATTATTTATAATTGGTTTGTTAATGTATCCTGATATTGCTGACCGTATGACAAAACGAATATCAGCTTTGGCACCCTCATCAATGAAATTAAACAATCTTATAGAGAATAATGTTTTAAGATGATTAATAAAAAATATTTTGAAAATTTATTGACACATACAAAATATTTGAATTTTAAAAAAGTATACCATAAAGTTCACACAATATAGCTGTTTATCAAAGTTTTGGACATGAAAAGTGTGACAAATGGCGTATATGATATAGTGCTCTTTAATGTTTACCCTGCCTGTTTGCTCCAAGTCACCTCCGAACCAAGACTATCACGTTCCGCATCACTGATTACATATAAATCTATCCTTATCTCTTCTCAGAATCCCTGTACATTCCCTTTTTTATCCTCATAAAAAAATAGTAAAACTTAATTTATATAAAAAAGAGAACATGAACTTAATTTGAGCATCTGAAGTCGTGATAATATTATAAAAGAAAGTTTTAACGTTTTTCAAATCTTCTGAAATGATTAAATTAATCAAAAATGAAAAATAAAATTTGTTTAAAGTTATTAATTATTCTGCTGGTTCTTAACACTCTCAGTGCCATGTCAGTCATTTTTGACTGACAGTGCTTTGCCGCTCGCACCACAACCACAATATTTTTCTGTCACCTTCTTAATTCCTATAATAAAGTTATTAAATTTCGTTTAACATACTCTGTATCAGGTCGATTTGTCTGACAGAGACTTTTTTTAATAAACTTGTCAGGTGAATATGTCTGACAATAACATGTTAAAAATGCCTGTTTTTCTGTGGCACTGAGAGTGTTAAAGATCATTACCGAAGGTAGAAAATGCTCCATTATAGATGGTGCATATTGGTCTGATTCGGCACTGCCAATGAAAAATATGATCATTTAACCCAATATGAAAAAAAGCAAATAAGTTTAGTCTGAAAAGTGTCATATTCAGAAATAAAAAAAGAAATCAAACTAAGCCAGACTAGAAGGTGAGATGATCTAAAGTATTTATCTGAATGAAATAGGTCACAAATCCAAGGCATGTCGATGACATTTGTCCTCAGATTGAAGACTGTGAAGAATATATTTGAGACATAACGTGGAATATTTACTTTAAAATTCTAAAAAAGTCTTTTTAAATAGTGTATTTTCTGCATTTATATAAAATAAAAATTACACAAAAGGTTTTCCTGCATCTTTCCATACTTAAAAGACCAAGTTTGGGTAATAACATTTAAGGATGAAGATAATTTCAAAGTCGGTAACTTTTCGAGTTGAGCATGACCCGATTTATGAGAACATTTCTGGACGTTTAAATAAACTGGAATTTTTAGGTTTTCATTGTCATGCATCGAGAGTTCTTTCATTGGAACGCTAAATAAGTACAAACAATCTCTATTGCAACTATTTTTTCTGTTGTAATTCCTTCTCAATTTTCCGATATTTTTCCCATTGGAATGGCTGTGAAGAATAAATATCATATTGCGAATGTCTCTCAGTTTATTTAGATTCTCAAAACGTTCAATTTTGTTTGATGTTGATGGCGTAGATTGAGAGAAATACATCTACATCGTGTTTCATTAAAATATAAATTAATAATTATAATTATAATTATAATCTTACAAATAATAAAAGCTCTAAGATCATGCTTAAGTGTCGATATAAACAAATAAATTGCGATTTTACCAAAGATATTTATACATGAAAATCTGTCATCTGATAGTGGAAGCGTGATAATTTACTATTTACTAATTATGATTTTGGACGAATAAATTAGGCATTTGGAATCATTAATTAATGTCGAACCCATATCTTACGCACGCCCATATCTTACGCAAAAATTTTTTTATTCTACACAAAGAAACAAAAAGCAATAAAAACACCAAAATATTATATAAAAAGCAATTAAATAATGAAATTTAATTATTGTTTTTCTAAATTATCTTTTTCAGCCTATTTTTACAATGAAAATTCACTTTTAGTTGAATCAGATGAATATACTGATCTAGTTGGGGATTTAAACACCAATAATAATGGCAATAGCAATGAAAATGAAAGCATTATTGCTGAATCAAATAGTGAAATTATTCGAGAAAGCCTAATTGACCAAAATTATCGAAACAGATATACCAGAAGAATGGTGAGTGATGCAGATGTTTACTATCATTCTATTACTTTTAATCCTGGAGAGCGTGTCTTGGTTAAGAAATCTTTTGATGCAAACACAGAAACAAGAAAAAGAAAAATGGAAGATTTTTATGAAGAAGGAAGTTGGATAATAGTAGAAAGAGTTGGAAACGAGTCTTTTAGATTAAAATCGGATTTGAATGAAGAAAATCACATGGTGGTTTGTAAAAATAGGCTGAAAAGGATAATTTAGAAAAACAATAATTAAATTTCATTATTTAATTGCTTTTTATATAATATTTTGGTGTTTTTATTGCTTTTTGTTTCTTTGTGTAGAATAAAAAAATTTTTGCGTAAGATATGGGTTCGAGAATTAATAATAATTAATTTATAAAAATTATATATTAGGTCTCGTTCTGTCTTGGAGCCAGGTGGCATTGTTTCGAGCAAAAATCCTTTTTATAATTTATTATTAAAATCCTTTTACTTCTTTCCATTTGGTGTAACATCAGGCATGTATATTTCTCCTCTGACATGCTAAAATTATTATTATTGTTGAGTTTTTATTTGAAAGTCGGTTCTCTGTCTGACTCCTCGTGTTCTTATTCAACCAAATAAATCAAACCCAACACAGAATAATTTTATTCAATCATTATCACAAATACACTTTGTCACTATTTGCACATTTCTCTGATCTCCTGGTTTCTGCGCTTCTCTCTTCTCTTTTTCTTTCTTCGACCGACTGGCGGCTTGCTCATTTTTAAGCTCTCTTTTTATACTGGCTATTGAGGCCAATTATCTATCGAATTGCACTTAATTATTTTTCTGGTAATCCTAAGTCAATATTTGAGGGTTTTTTGATTGTTTTAATCTGTTTTACCCTTGATTAGGGCTCAAAATATTCCCTCTCTTATCTTATTGCTCGGGTTTCACTGCGCATCGGTTTCCTTCAGCGCTCGGGTTTCCCATTGACTCGGGCTTTCCATTATTGATTAATTAATTTTAATTAATTTGTTTTTTTTCGCATTACCTTTTCCTTGTGAACACCTTATTAAATTTCCATTGGCGTTCAACCATACCCGATACGCCCGTTCAATATTGATTTTTGATTTTTAGTAAGTTTTAATTAATTTTGCACTTTTATTGATTTTACCATTATTTGTTATGCTTTACTTTTATATATGAATTTTTTTTGGTTTTTGCACTAACCCCAACATTATTATTATTATTATTATAGTAATGATATTACATTAGAGGCCAAGGACCAAATATGAAGCAGTTCAGAGTATATTGCATAATTCAATACAATGTATTAGTTATTACGCAATATACATTACTATATAAGAGTAATCACTCTGTGTTAATAATAATAAACCTTTAGATGTAACCAATTGTTGTAACTGGCGACCACGCCGAAAATGTTCACAAAATGACGACTCGAGGAGAAGGGAAAAAGTGTGCAAGAGACGCGCTACCGAAACGTCCACAAAAACTCTTGGATATGGAAATTAGAAGATACGGCGGCAGATGTACCAAGGAAGCTGAAAAATGGATACAGGCAATTGATGATTGGATCGCTAGGAATCATTTGAAGAGGACAGAAGCATTCGATTTTCTCCTTCGCGATGAAGCGGCTACATTGTGGAAAAATTTCACAGCAGATAAAGCAGCTAAAGAATGGTTTTCCGAGTGAGTGAAGTTATTAATTCAGGAATGAGGGTAGAGGAGATTGCCAATGAAATTATAACTGGACGCGTCAGAGACAGAAGATTAAAGGATGCTCTAACAATGAAACCATCGATGACAGCAGAAGAACTGGCCAAAATTTACGAAAAAGTGGAATCAAAAGAAAAGACGGAAGAAATCATGGTAATAAAGAAGAGTAGTTACGCGGAAGCAACAAGGAGAAGAAATTCAGAAACGTTTACAAGAGAAACAAATGTAAGTAACACCAATGTATTAAGAAGCCAAGGAGATTACAGAAGAGAGAATTTACCAGATAATTCGTATAACAGAAATAACGAAATGAGTCATACATTCGAACGAAATGTTCAGAGAAGAACACCAACGGTTTCGCTTAAACACATTGCCAAGAGATTATACAATCGATTTAGAGGCCTTCCTGATCCAAGAAACGGCGAATTACAGTCAGGCCAATGTTTTTGCTGTGAAGATTATGGGCACAGAAGATATGAAGAAGATATGTCCACTAAAAGATAAATGTTTGATATGTGGTAATGGAGGGCATAATTTCGGTGATTGTTATTTATTAAGAAAGAAAGAACAACAGAACTATGAGAACAAGAAAATATAGCTTGTGTGCATGACGAAGAAAACGGAAGAAATTACTCGGGTGATGCAGAAACAAGAGAATCAATTAATGATTATGCTATTTATGATGTGGAAACTGAAAAAAACACGAGGAACTCTATTGCGTACATTTCGTCAATGGGGTTGTAAAGGAAGAAAATCGGAATGACAGAACAGAGGTAATGAGGTATGCGACATCAGATGGAAGAGATTGGAGCAAGATGATGATAAATGATGTTGAGATCGAGATGTTGTGGGATTCTGGAGCTTCAATTACAGAGATGAATGAGGAAACATGGAATAAAATTGGCAGTCCACGTTTAAGCAGCAGTGAAATCAAAATATGTGGAGTTTTTCCAGGAACTCAAAAACCACAGGGATGTACAGAAGTAAATGTTTATTGGCACAATAAGATGAGGACCATCAAAATAATTGTTATTAAAAATATATTTCCAGGTTTTATTGGTGGGATAGATACTTTGAAAGCATTTGGAGTGCAGTTGATGGAAATTAACAATATCAAATCCGAGACAAAGATTAGCAATTATACTGATGACGAGAGAAGACAAAAAGCAAAAAAGTAATTGGGAAGAAATGAATTGCCAACAATTAACAAATTATTAGATGAATTCGGGTCAATATTTATGGCAGCCAGATTTGATTTAGGATTCACAAGAATCGTAGAGCACGAAATTAATACATCTGGGAATCCAACAATGCAATTTCCAAGACGACAACCGATGCATCTAGAACAGAAAATTGACGATGTGATAAAAGAGTTAACAAAAACTGGAGTTATAAGAAGCTGTAGTAGGAAAGAAAGACGGCTCAATAAGAATGTGCGTAGATTATCGAGAGTTGAATAAGATGACAGAAAGATAATCTTTCCCTATGCCCAACATATCCCAATTACTCGATAACCAATCAAGATCTAAATTCTTTTCTTTTTTAGATCTTGGACAAGCATACTATCAGGTCGCATTAGCAGAAGAAGCACAAGAAAAACGGCTTTTAGTTCTAAAGAAGGTCAATTTTGTTTCAATCGACTTCCATTTGGATTATCAACGGTTCCAGCAACATTTCAGCGATTAATGCACACGATGTTAGAGGGTATATTGTTTAATGGAGCAATTGTTTATTTAGACGATATTCTGGTATATGGCAAGGACCAGTCTGAAAATGATGAGCGATTGCGAGAAGTTTTCAAAAGAATAAAAAAAAACAGGACTAAGAATAAATCCGGAGAAGTGCAAAATTTACAAAACCAAATTAAAAGTCTTTGGTCACGTCGTCAGTGAAGATGGAATACAGACAAATTCAGAGAAGATCAAGTCAATTACAGAAGCGACGAAACCACAGTGTGCTAAACAATTTCGATCATTTCTAGGTTTGACAAATTACTATAGACGATTTGTCAAAGATTATGCTAAAATAGCAGCACCCTTACATGCAGCAGCGTCAAGTTGTGATAAAGCAATCGAATAGTCAGAAAATTGTGAAAACAGTTTTAGACAACTTAAAGAAGCCTTAACACAAGCACCTATTCTTGACCGCAAATTTATTTTGGATACTGATGCCAGTTTTGAAGCTATTGGAGCAGTGTTGAGTCAAATAAAAGAAGACGGTTCAGAAATAGTTATCGCATACTGTTCAAGAAATCTGACGGCCCATGAAAAGGGATACTGCGTAACAAGGAAAGAGTTATTGGCATTGCATGAATATGTTTTATATTTTAGACAGTATTTATATGGGAAAGAATTCGTGGCTCGAACAGATCACAAAGCTTTAGTATTTATGAACAAGAATAAAACAGCAATAAGTCCACAATTTCAGACATGGATGGCTAATCTATCGGAATACGATTTCCAATTGAAATACCGGAAAGGCGAAGAAGATGGATTATCAAGGATCGAGGGTAGCTTTTGTGCACAGTGTCAGACAGCACATGTACAACATAAACAAGAAAGATCAAGAGTAAGATATATCAATTTGATACAAAAAAACACAGACAATGTTAGAAATTATGGAAGAACAGAAGATAAATTGTTCCAGGAAGTGATGCAAATTCTTAAGAATCAGATAGATGTTCGGAAGAAATCGTTTCTAAATAGTTTTTTATTCAAATATAAAGATCGGTTAAAGATATCGGATGATATGCTTGTATTGGAATCAGACAAAATAGATCTAGTGATAATCCCAAAAAGCTATCAATCTAAACTAGTGATTAAAATACATGAAGATTTATGTCACGTTGGAATTAAGAAACTCTTTCATTATTTGGAAGGGATTTTTTTCTGGCCGAAAATGCAAGAAACCGTTAAAGAGATAGTAAAACGATGTGTCACATGTGCAAGAAGGAAAATAGATCAAGGGAAGACAAAGGAAATTTTAATTCCACACGAAAGTTCTGAATTTCTAGAACAGATTGTGATGGATGTTGCTTTCATGGAGAGAACTTCAACCGACAAAATGTATGTTATCGTTATTATTGAGAGGTTTAGCAAATTAGTAAGTCTAACGGCTACAGCAAACCAAGATGAAAAAAACTATTTTGAAGACGCTAATGAACAATTGGATTTACAACTATGGTAAACCTCAAAGTATATTGACAGACAGAGGGCGAAATTTTGAAAGCAAATATTTTAAGAAAAAATTAGAACAACTTGGAATAAAGCAAGAATTCGCCTCGCCATATCAACATCAGTAGAATGCCTTAGTGGAAAATCCTATCAGAACAATGAGAGATTTACTTGTGACGACGGTGAAAGGGGGCTGTGCTGAAAAACAGTGGCACGAACTGTTACCTCGAATTGAATTCAGTATAAATGCAACTTATTAAAGTTCTACAAAATATTCACCATTTGAGATAGTATATGGACGGAAAATAAAGTTACACGCTAATTCTAGACTCAAACATCAAGTATACGATATTTCGGAAGAAGCACAAAAGAATAACAAGCAAGCTGCGCAAAAGATGAGGAAATTCGAAAAAGGCAAAAGAATTAAACGACATTTTGAAGTGGGGGTGGAGGTACTAGTAAGACGAGAACCACATAGAAGAAACAAAAATGATATTCAATATGATGGTCCATATAAAATTCTTAGATTTCTTTCAGATCATCAAGTTGAATTGCAATATACAGATACGACGCGGCATCGACGAATCGAATGGTTAAAGAGATGACATCAATCTTATGAAGGGGAGAGTAATGATATTACATTAGAGGCCAAGGACCAAATGTGAAGCAGTTCAGAGTATATTGCGTAATTCAATACAATGTGTTAGTTATTACGTAATATACATTACTATTTAAGAGCAAGGCTGCGCAACAGTGGCGTAGCAATAGGTTGTGCAGGTTGTGCACGGCACAAGGGCCCAGGACGAAAAATTAGTAAAATTTATACGTTCGAGCATTATAAATTCCCCGATTGTCATCAAACCAAGCATCGCTTTGGCGTTTGTTTTGTTTTTATTAAGACAGCAACCACAGTTTGGACGGTTTATACATTTAATATTATTAGGAATCTATATTGGATATAGTTATAAACCACATATGTCACACCCATTCATCTATTAAATTATTTGCTTTACTTGACGTTGGTTTTTTTTATGTGATGAGGACTTGTTATTAATAAAACGTCAAATCCAATTTACTTGCCTACTCGATTCAAAATGGCGGTATAACGACATCATGGCAGAGGTCATAGAGTTTTGTTGATATTTACTATGCGGTAAAAAGGATAAAAATAATATTGCTTATTGTATATCAATTTACAATAATTGTATAATTAGTTGGATATTGCTAATCACCTTCCCCCAAGCCTGCCTATGGTTTGGTTCCTCGGATCACTTCGTTCGACAAATATTTTGTGCGTCCCAAAATCTGCACAAGGGCCCCAGAAATCCTTGGTACGCCACTGCTGCGCAACAATATATTGTACTGACAATATATTGCAATATATTGTTAACAATACAATATATTGCTTGTCTGAGCAATAACGATCACAATAACAATATATTGTATTGTATTGGGCCACAATAACATATATTGTATTGTATGGGGCCACAATTATAATATTTTGTATTGTATTGGGCCACAATAACAATCTTTTGTATTGTATTGCTTACTATTATGTTATATTATAGTCTAATGATAATTCTTTTATAAGTTAAATTGCATTTGAAAGTATTAAATTAATAGAACTAATTACTTTTAAATTATTTGAAATAATAAATAATTATTACGAATTATTCTAAAATATATTTGTTATCAAATAGTTACCTGCAGACGCGTGTGTGCAAAGAATAAAATATCAGAACGGTCCAGTGATCTGAACGGTGAAAAACGAATTCTCACTGCAAACAAATTTTGTACTTTTAATCTAATCAAAAGGTAATTGTGCATTATTATTATAGATACCCACATACATTTGTGCAGTGTCAATTCGATAGTAGCACTTACTTTATCGAAAATTCTAGTACTGCCTCACTCATAAGCTAAACATATGTTTGAACACTGCTGCTCTTCATATATTGAGACAGTTAACCACTTGATAGTATCTTTTTATATCAGAACATTATTACTTAAAGTAAATTAATAATAAAATCAATTTATTTAAATTTCATCAAGTTGCCGTCATGCTTAATTCACGTGTATGCCCTAATCGTTTTGTAATTCCAGAAACTAAATTAATATGCCAACTTTATTTTGGCATAGCACCTATAGATCCGGTAACCAATTCATGGAAATGTTCGTAAGCAGAACATAAAACTTGGTTACTCTAACTTAATAAGCCATATCAAACAGAAACACAAAAATTATCTTGATATGTACCACTTAAGTAAAAGTGCTAGTGCCGAAGGTGACTCCCAAGATATTGAAAATAGTAACGAATCTCGAGAAATTGTTCCTTCTCTTGCATCACGACAGATTACTCTAGAGTACATGCTTGATACTAGATAAAAAAACATTTACAAATGGATGGAATGGATCATAATGGATGAACATGAACTCGTTTTTTGTGAAAAAGAGTTTACTCGTGCAAATACAAATCTTGAATCTATTTCCGTCAAAACACTAAAAAAGTATATGTTTAAGGTAGCAGACAAAGTAGAAAAAAAGATTTCTCTCCAAGCTAAAGAAGCACCTTGTTATGCACTAGTATTTGACGGATGGTCTGAAAATTCTACACACTTCATTGGTATTTTTATTGTCTTCCCAGGAAAAGAAAGAGAAGATGCTCCAGTTATGCATCTTTTGGCCTTTGCACCGTTACTTGATGAGACAAGCTTTAATGCAGATAATCACGCTCAATTCATTCGTGCAACAATCAATAGCTACTCCCTTTCTTTGAGTAATTTATTTTGTTTAATTGGGGATAATTGCTCTACAAACAAGGCAACAGCTAATCTTCTTGGTGTACCCCTTTTAGGCTGTCGTAGTCATCGTTTTAATATAGCTGTTGAAGCCTATTTAAACAGATTCCTTTCTACAGAAACAGATGTAATAGGAAAGTTGATGTCCAAATTATCAACACTCAAGCAATCAGGCAGAATGCGTCTCATGACAACACTTCGCCCAGTCAAACGAAACGTCACACGCTGGACTGGAGTTCCAGATATGTTGGAGCGTTTTGAAAGATTATTACCACACTTAAATAACGAAGATGAAGAACTCTTAGAATTTATTCCAACTGCAGCACAGAAAAAAAATGTTCGTGAACGTAAACAAGCATTAGTGGACTTCAAGTCGGTTACACTATCCATCCAACGAAACGACATGACAATAAATGAATCAGAAGTTTTATTTCAATCAATAATAGATTCATATTCAGAAATGAATTTTGCATCCTACATTGGTGAAGATGCAAAAATTATTCATAATAAGCAATTGGAATCCGCAATCATCAAAATTCAAGGAAAAAAGGAGATTTATCTGACAGTTGAAGAAAAAGAAGAAGTAAAAAAATTGTTATTAAAAGTCGATAATAATGAAGGTGATTCTCAAGAACATTTTGAAACTTTATCTTTTGCAGAGAGGGCCCTCAAGAGACAACGATTGCAAGAGAAGCAAATGTGCAGCAAGTACATCAATACTAACTTTTTAATTCCAACATCTTGTGAAGTGGAAAGACTTTTTTCTTTAGCTAAAAGAGTATTTAGTCCTTACAGAAGAAGCTTGCACCCTCAAACTTTAGAGACATTACTTTTTCTAAATCGAAATAAGTCCCTTTGGAATTTGGCTCTAGTAGCATTAGTGGTCAATGAAAAAGATAATGACAAGGATGAAGATGAATACGAATTTGAGGAAGAATGGTAATATAGTAAATTAAAACTATATTTATTTTAATAAATATTTTATTGCTCAAACCTTAAACCGTTTATATTGTTTCTCTTTAATATCTTATGTTGTACAAAAAGCAATTTATTGCATATTTTATGGCTAGAACCTTAAATTGACCATCAATAATATGGTAATGAAAATAAAAAATGATGCAATATATTATATTAAAAAAATAAGAAAATAAATAATAATATAAATTACATATCAACATAGTATTGAAAAAAATATATTATATTATATTGTAATAAAAGAAAAAAAATATTATATTATATTGTATTGAAATAAAAATATTATACAATATATTGTATTGAAATAAAAATATATTGCAATATATTGTATTGTAATAAAAATATATTGCAATATATTGTATTGTAATAAAAATATATTGCAATATATTGTATTGTAATTAAAATATATGGCAATATATTGTATTGAAATAAAAATATATTGCAATATATTGTATTGTAATAAAAATATATTGCAATATTTTAACAATATTATTGTGCGCAGCCTTGTTTAAGAGTGATCACTTTGTGTTAATAATAATAAATCTATAGATGGAACCAATTGTTGTAACTATTATTATTAGAAAATATCAATAAAAACTTTTCTGACATAACAAAAAACAAAGAAACACTTAAAAATTTTAAAATACGTCTTTTAAAAAATGGATAGAGATATACTTTTTAAATGAATATACCACCACTGTGCCTTTCAAATCATAACTTCGAAAATCTCGAAAATCCTCAACATCATACCCATTTCATTAAGATTGTCTATGTCGCTCCTATATTAAATGTTTTTACATTTCGAAAAACATTGTATATCAAATCACTTTCCCAAGACATTACGCAACGTACATAAGGGAAACAATTAGAACATTCAGAGTACTACTTAATGATCTCATCAAAAAACAAAACTAGTTATTATCAAGAACACTGGGGAAAGCACACGAATCATTACCATTCTTATACGAAACAGAATGTTGAATACTACACAACGCGTTCAAAAATCCATTGCAAAGATTAGTTAAGGATAAAATATGCTCAAAACTCTGCAATTGAACCCTACAAGTAACCGCCTTAGGCTGAACAAATCTCATGTAGCCTACGAAAAACCTTTGTGGATGTAGGTTTTGTAATTTTGGTCTTTTACTTCCTTACTTCGACTGTTAAAGCATTTCAACTATGTTTTTCACTCCTTTTATAGGGCTTTATCTTCTTCAATCATTTTCAAATTAAATTATCTTTATACTAGAAACAAAAAATTATGAATATAATAAAATAATTAAATTTAAGCTGACAGGTTCAAAATATGTTATAAATTGAATCTTCAAATTTTTAAATATTTTTTTAATTTTAATTTAATTTATTATAACAGTTTTCAGAGAGGGAACTTATAATAATCATCAGTTCTCCACTGATCAGATTGGAAACGGTATACAGGACGGGTTGTCTTGATTCTGCAAATGATTGGACTGAAGAAATATAATTGAAAGTTGGTAGTTGGATATTGTAAATCTAATTTTATGAAAGATCATAAAGGACAAAGTTTTTAGTCTCTTTCATTTAATTTTATTTATCTGGAGCTTTTCTGTAACATTTGTTTTCTGCTTTATTTAAACAAACTTTATTTTTTACTTTCTAAATAATTAAACAATATTTTAATTATAAATAAATTGATATAAATTTTTTACTTTCTAAATAATTAAACAATATTTAATTATAAATAAATTGATATAAATTTTAAATACAGATAATTTAATATAATGTTGATAAATATAATTATTGATAAAAATTTTACTTTTTTGTATTTTTATATTTTTATTGCTTTGTACGCAATTCTCAATCACTCTTACATTAATTTTCATAACCACAAAAACACAAAATATGAGGAGGACGTTGCAATATACATGCATATTTAAGAAAGATATTGCCTTATCCTTACAAAGTTTTCTTAATATTCTGGAACCGATTTCCTACAATCGAGGGATTTGTTCTATTTAAAACCTTTTTCAAGTTCGTGTAAGATGATATAATAATAACTTACCATAAACTAATTATATAACTTGGTCACTATGAATCCGATGTTTGATGAATGATGCATGAATGTTTGTGTACAATTAAGTGAATTATGTATATATGTAATCTGCATCAATAATATCGCATAAACTAATAATGCCCATTTGTAAATTATGTAATTGAAAGTACTATAAATAGTATTACAATTGCATGTTGAGTTTTTGGAATATTTTAAATAAATATTGAATAACTTTATCTAACAGCCCAATTTGTTTTGTTCTCCAGCTCATGATTCATCAAATCATATTTAAAAAATCTCTCTTTTGACAATAATGACAGAAAATCCAGAACAAGAATGGCAAAGGAAGATTCCAGGTTCGAGTCCTGGCGTGGTCGCCATATTAGATGTTTGATTTTTTGATTTAATTACATCCATAATATTTTAAAAACAAAACTATATTTTTATTTAAACAATCTCTGTTTTTTAGCTTTGATGATATTTTCGCAAGCATGAGTTAATAATTTAATAGTGAATATTTGTACACAAGCATTCAATAAATATTTTATATGTTACTTTTCAATCATTCTTAAATATATTTAATTTATTATTTTTATTTATAATTTTATTATCAACTTTTATTATATTATTTAAATCTATTTAAAACTGGAAAATGAATGCTAATTCTATTTAATTACTTTCACAATTGTAACATATATATATATATATATATATATATATATATATATATATATATATATATATATATATATATATATTATTTTATCAACTACTATATTTAGTTTATAGTTTATATATAGTAATTAATTTATACAAATAATATAATATTTATATTTATAGTAATTTTTTATCTATTTATGGTATTTATATATTCCTAATTTCTATTTATAGTAATTGTTTATTTATAACAATAACTATTATTTACTGATTAGCCCTTATGGCTATTGTTTTATCGAGCCCAACCCCAACACAATCACAAAAAGTGTGACGTTCATATTATCTTCTTACAGTATATTAAAAAGAGAGAATTAATTTTTTAATTTTATTATATTAAAAAGTAAAATACATACAATAGCAAAAAATATTCAAATAAATATTGCTAAAAAATTTTTAACTTTTTTTTGTAAAAATAGCTTCATAATCATGCTCATCTTACTCTTGAAAATTTGATAAAGGTAAATATAAAACAATATTTCATGCCTTTGTCAATCAAAATCACACATAACATTTTCCATTATTTTTTCGTATTTAATTATCCAACTTTTTATTGCACTGTTATAAATATTTTTCAATTTCAATGATGGCAATTGGCCAATACTGCTGTTGAAGGCTCTGCAAGATTTTACATTGACATAAATTGGGATATGGAAATGTTCATTGATGTGAATGGAAAAGCTCTTTGATTTTGTGGTAATCTCGTCAACGAAATCACTCCATCTCTTTCTACCGTTTTCTGTTTCACTTTCAAATCTTCTCTCATTTTCGAAATCTTGGCCCGAGTGGCGGTAAATCATTCTGATTTTACTGAGAACGTTATTCATCATTTGATGATTCTTTATTTGATTCAATTGGTAACCTTCTAACAGACTCGATCTCCACAATAACATCTAGAAAACGATTCATCAAAACTTTATAATTATAATCTGATTCTTACAAATATAATTACGAACACGAAATGCATGTTGTGAACTTAGTCTTGGGTCGAATAACATCGTGAAATATTTTGATACTTTTATATTCACCGAGAAGTATTATTAGTAATAAAAACATTAAAATATCATACTAATCACTGTTTATATTTATTCTGTCGCATTAGTTTTGGTATGTCGCGTATGACCATAGACAGATAATGTAAACCATAAATTGCGCAATAATTCCATCAGTATTATTTAAATTGATAAGAATATCAACGTATAAATTTAAGCCACCCATCCAATGAAACTATGACTTTGCCTTCATAAACAAATGAAACAAAGTCTAATGACCAAATTGAAAGCTCATCAAACTTGAATAAAAATTACAAGGTAATTATTTAATTTTTCATAACATTTCAGCATTTAACAACACAACAATGACCTAAAACAAATGATACTTTCAATTAGTACAATCTTTTATCAGTACTCTTTTTCATTTTCAAGCTCCTTTACCTTTATTTCATTTCAGACTATGGATCAATATTTCTATTTATTTAACAAAGATTTACAGTTTATTTGACAAACTTTAATTCATCTACTGAAATTAAAACAAAAATATAGAACTCCTTAAATTAATATTTAATTTTTAAAAAAGACAGGGAAAATAGAAGAAATTGAACAAAAGAAGTTTTAATTATATTTGAGCTTAATGTTGACAGAAAAGTTATGTTTTAGAATCATATCAGAGTAAAGGATTTTTAAATTCATCTTGTACAAGTTAAATGCATTAAGCCATCTTAGACATTTCTTAAGCAAATGAATTGTTAAACCATCTTTCTCAAAATACAAAACCTACTTGTAGAAGTGTGACAAGAATCATTATGATTAAAATATCTGATTTTGGAGATTTATTATGCTGTGAATTTCAATGAGAAAATATGCTTAAAGTTGAATGGATATGGACAAATTGTCTCGTTTAATCTTAAGTTTATTCTCAAAGTTGAAAAATAAAATGACCAAATTAATTAGTCGATTTAATTAAGTATTGTCTTTGACAACTAGGGACTCACAGATAAGGAAAAGAGATAAAAACATATATTGGCTTCGAAATGAAAAGTATACTTCGGCTAAATGTTAGAATTTGACTATAATCCATTAAGTCAAATTATTATCTTATTAATTTAGCCACTTAACTATTAAAACAAAATATGGATGGTAGTATAAATTGCATCGGCACCATTAATATAAATTTAATAAACCTAATTTTAGTGGACCAAATGGAAATATTTCGCGAAAGCGTAGCTCGATATACGTTAGAAGCGGCTCGACAAACAGAGAGGAAGGAGTCGATGGTACGGAAGTGCCGTCGAATGGAGGCTACATGGTTCCGATCAGAACATGTGCGGAAGTTTAATAAAAAAATCGAAACTATCGAGAAGTCTCGGGTCGAGAATCATGGGATCATTTTTGCGATCTCAGGATCACGATCCGAGAAAAAGCAGAACTGATTCTGGAACTGCAGGTAGAAACTCACGCATATGCGGGAGTCGACCGCGTTCCGGTCTACTCCTAGAATGAATTAATCCCAGCAATTGTTTTTCTAATTTTAAAGACACCAACCATTACCGCAATAGACAAAAGGCCATGTGCGCCCAGGCTCGGAGAGTTGGAGAGAATTCAGGGAATTGAAGATGAGCATAAAAGCAGCTCAAAAAAAATGAAACATTTTATTAAATTTTTCTTTGTTAAACCGCTTGCCTAATTATGTAAATAAAGTTGTTAATATCATCGCCATTGTTTGAATTGGTTGTCTGAAGAAAATCGAAAAGTCGATAAAAGCTAATAATAAAGAAACAGTAAATTACCAAGAAACCTCAAAAGAAAACGGTGTAGTTTATAATCGCTAGAGAAATTAAAGATTATTTTATACCCCTTATCTATTCTGAACTTTTGTCATATATTATGCTTATGAACTGAATTTGAAACATTGTAAGTAATTTTTCAATTTGTGTTAATTAAGCAATTTGATTTTGTTATTGTTATTTGCTTTTATATTATATATTATACAAACAAGCATATAATATCACTTTTTTACAAGTCTGTCTTATAAATCTTTTTTTATAAAATAAACACATATTTTTTCAATTAAGTACCTCTTAATTGAAATATTTTTACTTAAGTTTTATGAAATATTTTTATTGGAAATTAATTTATAAGAAATTATGTTTAAAATTTTTATCATCAGTAATAATGAAAATAAACTATTTTTAATATAAAATACTTTAGTTTTAATATGTTGTTTCAAAAATTAAAATTATCATGGTTAGTAATTAATTTAAAGTCTAATTTAATAATTTGGCGAAAGCTGTCAGCTTGAGAAATGTTCAATTATATGTTTGTGTATGGAACATTAAAATCGAATCAACCAAATCATTACTTGATTGTAAACTTGATAAATAAAGGCCTTTTTCAATACATAGGTGACGGTATTATGAAAGAAAACCGCCCTATGATTGTTGCAACAGAGTTTAATATCCCATATGTTTTAGATGTAACTGGTATGGGCTATGTAAATTTATTTTAAATTCATATATTTAATTATATTATTAATAGAATGTTAAAGGAGAAATTTATTCTTTCGAATCACAGGAATCCCTTGTCACACTTGATAAATTAGAATCTCATCCAACATATTATGAAAGGAAGCCTTGCATCATTATCAAATCTGGCTGTGAATTGAATGTAGAACTTTGTTGTTGGGTGTATTTGCTAACAAATTTCAAATCCGAATTATTAAATTACCCATATATTGATGAGTATAATAATGAAATGATGACTGGAAAATATGTTTTACCTAGTGATCGTCCGAAAGATAGCCAATCTTCTGAGCTTATCGTTAAGAATGATTCATTTCAGATATAATTTTATTGATCGAATTTTCAGAAATTATTTAATTTTAAATATTATGTGCGATTTTCCTTTATTAATATAATTTCAATCAAAGTCAGTTATAGAATTGTGATTTTCTCCGATTTTGTTATTTTTATGAATTTGTTGATATTATGACATAACATATTGAATATATTACGTTGAAGTATTATATTCATCGAACTTATAAGTTCATTAATTTACTGAGCGATTTCATTTAATGAATATTTTGTAAATAATCCAAAATTAATTTATCAGTGTCAATTTTGTATTCGTGATTGCAAAATCCTAATTGATTCTAATATTGATTTAATATATTTAAAGAAAATGTCAATAAATTTACCAAAGATTTTCAAATGCTATATTTACAGATAAATTTATCTAAAATAAACCATTTCCTACATCTTCTCAGAGTGATCCTCAATGTGATGAGAGTTGTAATCAAATTTAATTTCTTCATGCAGCCAGAGTTAACATCATATTAATTGGAACATTCCGAAGTCAGTTTTTATCCTAAATTTATATAAATTAAGCCATTTTATGGTCTATACCAGGGGTGGGCACGCATGAGGTCCTCGAGAGCCAAATACAGGTTTTCCTTGTATTGCAAAGAGCCACAACATAGGTTAGGTCAAATCTCACTGGCCCCTACAAAACCTGACTCGCTAAAAAGCCATGGTAATTTAAGGTCTCTAGATTTTTGTACAAGAATTTATGGTCAAATATTTTGATTAATCGATGGCCATGTGGAATTAGTATAATATTTTAAAATTTTTTGAAGAATAGATAACATTCGAGAAATTTGGGTAATTAAATTTAATAAAATTAATTTTTCAGAAAATATATTAAGTAAAGAATTTTATAACAACAAAGTTAAAGAGGTTATCAAAGGAATAAATCATTACTCGGTATAAAGTGAAATGTTATCGAAATTGAAACTGGAAAACGGGAGAGGTGTAGATTAGGGAATGGTGAAGAACACAGTGAGCAAGAAATTGTTAGAAAATGTTTAGAAGGGGTCGAAAAACAGGCAAATATAGAAAAACACAAACTATTAATTAATTAATTAATTGGCTAATGGAAAACCCGAGCTAGTGGGAAGTCCGAGTCAATGGAGAACTCGAGCGATGAAGAAAACCTGAGCGTGGCAATTTGGGAGAATAAACAAACTTGGAATTTGGAGGGCAATCATCTAAACAGTCGAATAAACGAGTGAAAACAAAAGAAGGGGAATTATTAAAAGAGTCAGAAGTAACTAATTGGAGAACGATAACTAAGGAAGTCAAAACCAATTAGGTCCAAAATAGAGCAAATACAATGATTATATGAGTACATAAGTAAACTCCAAATTCGGATAACCGGCAGTAACCTCAGGTATGGAAGAAGAAACCGACAATAGGAAATTGAAAAACAAAGTCCAGAACAAAAAAGGGAATTATAAGAGGAACTGAAGAGTTAGAAAAAGGAGTATTAAAGGAGTTCGGATCAGAGAGTGGAATATCAAATAAAAATGTGAAACTTATTTTTAAATCGCTCAAGGTCGAGACTTTCCAGAGCTAAGTTTAATCAGAAATTGTGAACAAAATCGTGGTTAACTAAAAGTTGTAACCATTTATTGAAAGTTGTAAATTTTCTAAAAACAAATATACTTTGGGAGTTTGTGTTTATCAATTTTGGGACACGTGGAGTCAGAGTAATCAACGGTCGACTTTTTAGTATCATAAAACCCAACATAAGCAAGAAATACTACATGGAACTTACTCAAATACAACCAGAACACATAACAACAATAAACCAATTTGAATTAGGGCGATAAAGCAAAATAAGAACGGAAATCAGAGAAATTTCCATAAAGTTAGGATAGAAAAATTATTTAAAGATCAAATTATAATAGAAAACAGATAAAACCCAGAACAACCCATCAAATCGGCGAAAACCATCATGGCCGCCAAATGACCTAATAAAATTAAGAAAAACTAAAATTTAAGTTTAAAAATAGCAAAAATTATAAAAAGAATTAACAGAAAAACTAATAAGAATTATATACTAAAATATTACAAAATAGTATGGAATGCTCTGGAAATTCCCATATCCATTAGGCGGACACATTTTTTCCGGAGCAATCTGAAAGTCATTCAAATACTAATGCACACGATTAGGGATATTGATGTATACTTCCATAGTATAACCATATGGAAGGTTTTCAATATTTGCATTCACATATTCACTACATCGTTCAGATTTTCATGCATCCAAACAAAGTCACCATACGGAAGGTTTTGGCTAAGGCCCCAACCATACAAATTATTAATATCTATATACAAAAGTTATGTATCTGTTAACAAATGTTAACCCACCCCGTATTCCGCCTTCGCAGAAATTATACATTTCAATATCCTGTAGAACCCTGTAGACGCCCATGACATATGAGGAATTCCATAGAAGTTTAGAGGTTCAAGGCCATTATAAGCAATTGCTTTGGCACGGAATTGCTGAAAATAATCTGCCAAGAGGAATAAGTTCAATTTAAGGTACGTTAACATATAGTCTAACATTGTTTCGCAATTTTGCTGAACCCACATTTCTTGGGCGATAGCATATTCTTCATTAGATACAGAACTCCAAATCGGAGGTAGTTCATGAGTAGATTCAAGAATTTCGAATGATGTTGCAAAGTCGTAAGGAAAGATGCCCTTTGCCCTCACAATAATACCATCGAAAACAGAAGAAGTTAAAGGTAAATCTGAAAGAGTTATAACTGCCTTTGCTAACGACGAGTTAACAAATTGCATACTGTCGATAAAACGAACAGTCAATTTGTTAATATTTACAATCAAGGATATAAATTTTTCAGTGGTGGTCGAAATGATATTTAATTTCCAAGATGGAAAATCATTCAAACCATACTTTAAAATTTGATGTAAGTCATACCCCTTCAAATTATGAAAGACAATGGGTAACTGTTTGTTTATTCTCCTAGAAACATTGCAATTTCTACAATCAGCACCAAGATACTTACCTGTGAAATGATCATGATCCTTAACCTTATATTTTATAAAATATTTACAGAGATAACAAGTCCTACAGTTGTTGAACTCCCGTTCCCCATTGAAAGACTGTGTATTAATAAGTTTTCTGCCATGAATTTCATAATACGGGAGGACAATTGTGACAGCAATTTCGTCCACCTTCTATAAAAATTCAAAAACACATTCCAAGCCTATAAAATTAAAATATGATTCTGTGTTAGTGTAATTGTTAATTAATAATAGACCAGCTTCGTGCTGATTTATATCCCCAGGCAAAATAGCCTCAAAGTCCGCATATATTACGAACGGTGGGGTAATCATCTTTGAATAATCTTTAAACGCTAAATTTTATTTAGGGAGCGTGTATAGGGTGGTTCCTATTTGATTTTTAGCGCACAATGCAACATGTGCCTTAAAGGTTTTGTCCAGATAAAAACCATTTAAACAATGTGGGCACCATCTAACTCTAATTCTGGCATTACATTCGATGTTTGAATGACCATTCATTATTCGGTTTAAATTAATAACTACGGTATAATGATAATCCTCACCGTCTTGTAGGAGTAAAAGATTAATAGGATTCCCTTCGGTAACCTTAGATCTATGAATTATATTTAGGTGTCGATCATGGGGGTACATAATCTATATCATTATTTATATTATTCCTAGTTATAGTGGGTTTATATTCGAAAACATTTATTGCCAATTTTAAATTTCAAATTTCGGTATTTTGTATAACCTCATTGGACAATCAGTAATGGGATCATAATTTAGTTCGTCTAAGTAATTAGTATAACTGGAAACACGCTCCCTATGATTTAAAATTATATCACACATTAATAGTGATAAAACACTAAATATAAAACAAGCATGGTCATTGTTCCTTACGTTAACAATGGCTTTCTTTCACTTTGAAATGTTATCAGAATAAAATTAGGCATTCTTCTATCACCAAATATTTGTTCTTTATAGAATGATGAAGCATCTTTAGCAATAGCGAATTGTACAATTTCCTTTGTTTTTAATGGATAAATTGCATGTTTTGAATTAAAACCCAATTGATGTCCAGCTAATACTGATGGGCCCATTCGAACTCTTCTCACCAATAATTTTTCATCAACTAATTGACATATTGGTGCACCAGTTGCACTAGTAAGAGATAATGCAGAATCGGACCTTTTCAGTCTAATGTGTATATTAACTCCTGGTAGTAAATATTTCGGTTGATCCATAAAATCAAGTTGTAATGATGAACACATGGTGAAATTATTTGAGCCTTTAGCCCACTTTTTTCTTTCATCATCTGTTGCCGCATAATCCATAGGAGTAAGACATGTATTTTTATTATCGGAATTGTAATTTAAAATAGTTTCTATTAATGCCTCGTGAATGAATGTATTATTACAGCCCTCAATATTGATATTATTAAATCCCTACACTGCATGATGCAGTCTGCATCTTTTAAAAGAGTATGAAACAGGAAATTGTTCGGTATTAAATCTGCATTGGCATCCAAAAATTTTCTATCTTTATCTATTTTTATCTTTATCTTTAATTTACTTTAATTTTTCAATAATTCAATCCGGATTCATCATACTCGCAACTCAAAGAAACAGCTGAAGATATACCGAATGTTATTTAAATAAATCTTTGTTAAAAAATTTGTTTTTATTGATTTTATTTTTAAAATTAAATGTATAATAAGTTTGACTAATATATTTTTATATTTAGAACATTTTTGTCTCAGTTTGCGTAAATTAGTAAAAAAAGAGTAATAAGAATTACAGATTAGAATTAATAATTTAAATTTAAACTAAATTAATTAAATAATAAAATAAAGAAATAAAACTATATTACTTAATTAAATAAAAATAATGAAATAAAAGGAAATAATTAAAAAATAATTAATGAAAATATTTGTTAAATTCTGATTAATTATTAAGTTATAAGAGGGGGGGGGGTACCAAATTGCTGCCATATGCCCATATCTAAGGTAACGAATCAGCGGAAATATTTATAGAGAAAATATTAAAAATGACGAAAAGATTGGCCTCACACACTTGGAAATTAATTAAAATAAAAATTATTCGAATTTGTTTTACTGCATCAATGGACGCACACCAAAAATAGGGTATTTATTTACAGATGCACTTCGTTCAGAAATGTTAACTGACACATTGCATAAAAGATAAAGAAATCAGAAAAGAAATCGAAACGAAAGATCTCAAAACGGCGGAACAGATTAAAGAAACTAAAAAGAAGATAGAAAAAGTTAACAAGGTTATTGAACAAGTAAACACTGTGAGATCAATACGACCTACAACTGGGAAAGAACTTATAGAGATGTGGTACAAATTGGAGCCACGAAGAGATAAATAAACTAATGAAAACCAGAGACAAGGAATAAAGATGTGCCCTTCTTTGCGGACGCCCATGTAGGTTGTGTACAATCAATTATATTCAGAGTTTATCTGACAAGATATTCTGTCCCCCTATGGGTACTGCTAAAAATATTCAAGGCAAAACTTTAACAAAGAAATTCTAAATAATGATTTACATTCAATTTTTAAAAATGTACAATATTCAAAGCTCTGCTAATACAGCCATGAAAGAAATTGAACTTTAAGGTAAATTTTATTATTACTTGGATTTATTATATTATTTACAGATGAATATCAGGAAATAATACTTGAAAGATTACACTTCTATTATCCACAAATGTATCATATCCTGAAATATTGAGATTCTGCAATAATTCCAGATTTAATCTAAAACGAAACCAGAATTTGGATATTTGATATTATTAATACTTTGCTCTGGGATGTATAGATCGGAAGAACTATGAAGGAAATGGAACCAGAATAGCCCTGCTTTATTGGATGCAGTTGTTGTAATTTCCGATACCAAAGATATTTTGAATAGTCTTTGGTAAAGACTCTTCGAAATTACCATTTCAGTTGAATTGTCTCAAAATAAATCTTTATCTTTAATTATTTATTGTTTTGTCTTGTTTTTGTAGTAAATAGTAATAAAACTAGTAATAATAATAATATTACATATGATAATAAATTATATATAAAATAAAACATGTGACAATGCAATATCAATGCAATATCAATGCATTTTGAATACACTTAAAACAAAGACATGCTATAATCCTGGACCATTTCATTTTAATCACTATTCACGATGACCAAGAAAATTTCAATGATAGATATTAAATCTATTGATGAGGTTTTCAAACGGTTGAATTCAAATTTAACATGTAATCAACATGCCTGGTTCAATAACCGATATGCAAGATTTTATGATGCCTTTGATGAAATCAGCTTCAAAGAAAACGAAAATTGGTATATAACAATTGCAATCCAAGGATATAAAGTTAATAATAATGATATGTATTCTCCGATTTGGAAAATTATGTCTGCTAGACGTTCACAAATATTTTAATATATGTTGATGTATTTAATAAATGTATTAATTCATATTTGTTGTTCACTTTATTAACGATGAAATTGCAATATTAATGCAAAACACATGCAAACTTTAACAAAGAAAATGTATAAATAAACTTATATTATAGTTTTAAATTGTTAATAATGACTGTAGAAAAAGTTTAATATGATTAATTAATATTAAGCATAAACATCCGTGTTAAACAAAGAATGTGCAATACAAGTGCATGATTAACAAAGACATGACTAACAATTCGAATATTCCCTTAATTATTGCTCCTTATTGTCAATTTTCTGTATAGGCATACATATACTTTCAATCCATAAACATAGATTTTTCATAAATTTAAAAGAAATTTACAAGTATTTTGATAAATTTCATGATTTTGTTCTTATATATTGTCGATTACCCACAAGCATAGAAAACTCTACACCAAGTATACTTTGAGTTAGACTATTTATTGAAAATATATAGCATGTGTGTATGTGACCTACATAAATTCTATAAAAATTTCAAGGTATTTTGGGATGACCTACTTATTTTTAAAAATTTTTCTAAGTATTTGAGTTTATTAATTTTATTGTTTTTAAATTATAATAATTTGTTCCTTCAAAAATATGCTTGTTAGTACAGGATAATGATAATAATAATAATAATAATAATAATAATAATAATAATAATAATAATAATAATAATAATAATAATAATAATAATAATAATAATAATAATAATAATAATAATAATAATAATAATAATAATAACAATAATATTAACATCTTTCGCGCGGGAGTTAATATCTTTAACAATAATAATGTTAATAAATATATCTATAACTCATTCAAAGGGTCTTGCAGCGGGTTTTAAAATGAGCTATTGTATAATAAAATCAGATGATGGGAACATTAACTTTTGGAGTGTCAAATTGTAGGACTCCGCCAGATCATCAATAATATTTTGAAAAATAATAATAATTTAACTTTGAAAAAGATACTGGTTCTCATTTGTTAATATCTTTACCATTAATAATGTTAATAAATATATCTATAGCTCATTCAAAGGGTCTTGCAGCGGGGTTTAAGATGAGCTATTGTGTAATAACATTGGATGATGGGAACATTAACTTTTGGAGTGTCAAAATGTAGGACTCCGCCAGATCACTAATAATATTTTGAAAATAATAATAATAATAATAATAATAATAATAATATAATAATAATAATAATAATAATAATAATAATAATAATAATAATAAAAATAATAATAATAATAATAATAATAATAATAATAATAATAATAATAATAATAATAATAATAATAATAATAACAATAATAATAATAATAATAATAATAATAATAATAATAATAATAATAATAATAATAATAATATAATAATAATAATAATAATAATATAATAATAATAATAATAATAATAATAATAATAATAATAATAATAACAATAATATTATTACATCTTTCGCGCGGGCGTAATATCTTTAACAATAATAATGTTAATAAATATATCTATAACTCATTCAAAGGGTCTTGCAGCGGGTTTTAAAATGAGCTATTGTATAATAAAATCAGATGATGGGAACATTAACTTTGGAGTGTGAAATTGTAGGACTCCGCCAGATCATCAATAATATTTTGAAAAAATAATAATAATTTAACTTTGAAAAAGATACTGGTTCTCATTTGTTAATATCTTTACCATTAATAATGTTAATAAATATATCTATAGCTCATTCAAAGGGTCTTGCAGCGGGGTTTAAGATGAGCTATTGTGTAATAACATTGGATGATGGGAACATTAACTTTTGGAGTGTCAAAATGTAGGACTCCGCCAGATCACTAATAATATTTTGAAAAATAATAATAATTTTTTGATGACTCATCGGATGAGTCAGTGTCTAGGTTCTAAAAATGTGACGAATCATCAGGTGAATCATTAGCTTTGTTCTAAAATTGTGATGAGTCATCGAGTGAGTCATTGGGGTGCCAAAATTTATGAGTCCTCCAGATCATTAATAATATTTTGAAAAATAATAATAATTTAACTTTGAAAAAGATACTGGTCCTCATTTGTTAATATCTTTACCAATAATAATATTAATATATCTATAGCTCATTCAAAGGGTCTTGTAGTGGGGTTTAAGATGATCTATCGATCAATAAAATCGGAAGATCGGAACACTAACATTTGAGGTGTCAAAATGTAGGACTCCGCCAGATCACTAATAATATTTTGAAAAATAATAATAATTTTTGATGACTCATCGGATGAGTCAGTGTCTTTGTTCTTAAAATATATCATCGGGTGAGTCATTGCCTTTATTACAAAAATGTAATGAGTCATCGGTGAGTCATTGGGGTGCCAAAATATAGGGCTCCGACAGATAATAAATAATATTTTTGAAAAATAATAATAATTTAACTTTGAAAAAGATGCTGGTCCTCAATGTTGATAACTGTACCATAATAATGTTAATGGTGACATCAATAACTCATTCGAAGGGTCTGCACCAAGCCTCAATATGAGCCATCGATCATTAAAATAAAATGACGGGAACACTAACCTTTGGGGTGCAAAAATGTAGGACTCCGCCAGATCACTAATAATATTTTGAAAAATAATAATATGACCTTGACCTTTTATTTAAAAAAAAATTTTCGGGGGGATGTGGATGAGGTATATGATCTGGCGGAATCCTGATTTGGTGGTGCCCCATCCATCTACTCACACCCACATGGTAACTACAGCCATACTAACTGACCCTAGGTACTGATGATTCTACATAGTGACCATGGTTATATTAACCACACACATATTTTCTAGGGTTACCCCATCCCAACCCATTGACTACTACAGTACAACCTACCCAAGAATTGGATCCACTACGACCAATACCAAAATACAATACCACTACCAATTGATAAATTTAAATTTATCTATCCCATCAATCATTATTAGAAAGGAAAAGAAAATCAGTTTTAACAATTGTGAGATCAAAATATGACATTTATTGGATTAAAGGAAATTAAGGATGTTAGATCATAGAAAGATAAATAGTTAATTT